>VWZW01002639.1:0-185951 GCA_013397115.1 Edolisoma coerulescens
AATAAAATAAAATAAATAATAGTGGATCCAAACTTACTTGCCCAAGGCAAAGCACTCCAGCTTCACCGTTGTTCCTTTCGCAGATGGAACCGTTTCTGGGAACTGCACTTCTATTTTGGGCTCGTACTCTCCCATCACCCCTGAGAACACACAGGAGATGCTAAGGCTTGGTTGGGTTTCAGCAGTAAATTCACAAGTGTTCCCGTGCTAGCACGGAGCTGCTCTATACATCATTACTTGCCCAATTAATCCATTCATTTTAAACATGGCCTGTTCCTAACAGCCGTGGAGTGTGGGCTCTTCTCCCATTTACTGCCAGAGGAGAAGCTGAACCAACTCTCCACACCATCTGCCAAAGATTAAAATCTCTTCATGGCTCCGTTACTTTTTGCTTTTGAATATGCAGGGTTGTTGCAGGTAACCTATGAAATTAGGGGAGCAATAACCAGGGAGGTTCAGCCTCTTCTAGAAATGAAACACGGAACAAACAGCCATTAGGAAAAAGTTTTAAAATCCCCGGAGTTAATCGAGGTTTCTATTAACTTCCAGGATTCCAATGCACAGAGATCATCTACTCCTTGGGTAATTTCTTTATTTTTTACTGCCCCACTAAATCACGGAGCGTGGCAGCCTCTTTATGAAATTGTGTTTAAAAATTTGTGCACATAAAAAGGCCATTACACTCCTGACAAACGGCTCCATTTCCAGTCACTGCACTGTCTTAAACCCGGCACATATAATTTCACCAATAGTGATTATCAGCTAATTGATGATTGCAGTTTAAATCCCAACAGTGCAGCACGCTGCCTGGACGGTGGCCAAGGGAGGAGCGGAGCTGGGTCAGCCCTGACGAGTCCCAGAAATACAGAAATGAGCCAGCACGAGCCTGCAGTGACACTGGGGCACATCAGAGCTGCTGCTGCTGGCCTGTGGCTGCTGTGCTGCTCTCTCTTCCCCTTGCTTTTCACACAGGATGCAAAAAAATCCTGGTTTTTTCCATTAATTTTCCAGTGATAAAGCTGCAAATGCTCGGTAGGAGGTTTACACCGAGCCTACCTTTGCTTGCTGCCCTGTTCTGATGCAACAGCAGGCTGTGTCACCTTTCTCCCAACACATTAATTGCAAATAAACATTCAAGAAAGTAGCTCCTGCACAGCCTCAGTTGTCAAAATTAAATGCATTTATCAAAAATAAGAAGATTCTCCCCATATTCATGTCCTGCCTGGCACATGAAACAGGAGATCTGCCATTCCGTGGTGACATCCCAGCATTTACAAACCACACAAACAGGAATTGCGTGGCACGTCACTCGTTAGCCCTCTGCATGCGAACACTGCACCCTCAGAAGCTCCAAGTCCTGTTTTCCCAACTGGGACCTGCCAAATCCTTGCAATTTTGCCTAAATTTCTCCTAAATCTGTGCTAAATATTTGCTGGGTGAGCTTCAATCAAGCCAAGAATTGCCCCGTGGTCTCCAAAGCAGCAGCAGATAGAACTCGTGGAGATCTTTTCCCCCTTCTTTCACTTTTTATTTATTCAGAACTTGTGGAGATCTTTTCCCCTTTCTTTCACTTTTTGTTACTCCCATTTCTTTGCCGTGGGCTGGGACTGGAGAGCTGAAATCCCAGGGGGATAAAACCCCCCAGAGGGGTGGGAAGGCTCCCCTGGGGCTGTGGGACATCAGCTACAGCCACTATCACCCTCAGCCCTGCAGCTCTGGCCTCTCACAGCCTCACTGCAAACTCCAGCCACCCAAAAATCAGGATTTGTACCTGGAAAAATCACTTGTACCTGGAAAAATCACTGGAAAAAGGCTCCTGCTGCAACGGCAACCTCCCTACCTCCATCAATATATACAGGGTATGAAGTGAGCCCTGCTGTCTCCTCTTTATGGGAGCAACATCAGAACAGTTGGGACATCTCCATCCTGAATCCAAGATCCCTTCCATGCAGAAAATCCTCATTTTTCCTGCTGTTCCTGGGGGATGTAGCATCTGACTTAGCTGTGCAGGTGGCAGGGACAGAGGGGGAAATGAGGGACTAAAACAGACCCCGAGTTTGTAGCTTGGAGAACACTTCCAGCACCACGGCATGTCAGATGCTCCATGTGTTGGCATTTCAGAGGCTTTTGTAACTTCCTTGCAATATCAAGGCTTTAAAACCTGCTTTGGGATGCAAGTTCCAGGAATTCAGAAGGAGGCTAATTTGCCTGAGGAGATGAGATGCATTTCCTGACAACACCTGTGCAATGGTGCAGTTTAATTGGCCCATACAGCTGATGGCAATTTTATTCCAGGACTATTTTCGTCCTTTCCTACTGTTCCTGTTTCAATCCTGATGTCAAAAATCCCACATTTTAAAGAGAAATAGAGAAGCACTGTAGGAGCAGCAGCTCTCAACACCTGGATGCTCCCAGCAGGTTGTGGAGCGGGATGGGGCAGCCACAGCTGCTCTGGGCACCCTGTGCCAGGGCCTCCCCCCCCTCACAGGGAACAATTCCTTCCCAACCCAACCCCACCCCATCAGTTTAAAGTCATTGCTCCTTGTTCTATCACTGCACACCCTTGGACCAAATCCCTCTCCAGCTCTTCCTGCAGGGTTTGCAAAAAAAAGTCCTATTACTGGAATATTTAAAAATATTATTTCAGCACTGCAGTTGTCAGTATGAGGCCAATTTAACTACTCCTCTTTGTCTGCCATCCATGCCACGGCTCACTGTGGGCTCAGAGGGACAGATTTGCTGCCGCTGTGTTTGTAGGAACACAGAATTCCCTGTAAGGGAGGGCAGAGCTGGAAAAGCAGCACCCTCCCAGCCCAGCTGTGGCAATTCCTCATCACCAACAGCATTTCCCACTGCCCATCCACAGGGATTGTGTGAACCTGATGGGCAGGAGGCTGCAGCAACTGCATTTTCCAAGTAAGGAATTTTTGTCAAATACCATGAGGTGACAGTGGGTCTTCTTCCAGGAGAAGCTGCTAACATTGCATTTCTATTTCTGGAACAAATGTCCCAAATGTTAGCCTTTCAACAGAGACATTTTAATTAATTTTAATTGTAAATTAACATGCAAATGTATTTTTCTTATCTGCTCAAAAATGATGACGATACAGATCAATTGTCTGTATAAATTTAGAAATCCTCTTTTGCTTTCTTCTCCCTTTTTTGTATTATTCCACAGACCACTAAAAATAGCCCTAATTCTGCTGGGAAATACAGGCTGAGCTAACAGTTACCGAAACAACAAAGTGCCTTTGTTCACTTTTGGGCTGCATAAAATGAGAAAAACTGGTATATCCAGACTCTAAAACCTATTTTGTTTCTTGTCTTTGGCCAAATCCCATCAGGGTTTTCTTTTGTAATTACTGCCTGACTCTGAGAGCCGCTGCATCGGTGGGAAGAGCAACTTTGGCTGTCCATGGGCTCAAACCACAGCTCCAGCCTCACCGTGAGGGGAAAAAATCCCTCCCTTAACTCCAACACAAAATCTCAGGCCGCTTTTTAATTTCTGAGTGACGAAAAGCAGGGCAGAGCCTCCAGGGGCAGCTTGGCAGGGTCCTACCGTCGTTCCTGAGGACGAGGGGCGTGGGCGGCCCGAGGACCCTGCTGCTGGTCACGGTGTTGGTCACCACGCAGGTGTAGTTGCCCACGTCCGAGGTCTCCACCTTGGCGATGTAGAGGTTCCCGGTCTCCTGGGACACGAAGCGCCGGCTGTCCTGGTGCACGAAGCTCGGGTACTCGTTGAAGATCCAGGCGTAGCTGAGCTCTGCAAGCACAAGGGACAGGCTCTGAGCAGGGAAAATTGGATGTATCCCAGCCCCATGGCTACTGATGCCGTTTTGGTTTTTACCTTTTTTTCTTTTACGTATTCTCTGTGTTCTTTACAGGTGTTATTTGTAGCTTTGTAGCTTTTTATTGTAGCTTAGCTTCGACGTTTTCCTAGGCAGGAGGACAAAACAAATTCCAGGAGCCCTGTGCTGTCTTGGCTCTCCTTAGAAACCAAGGCCGAAACCAGCTTTTTGAGACATATTTTTGCAAGCAGGGCCTGGATCTCATCTGAGGGGGGGAGAATTTAGAAGGTACTGGGAGTGGGGGGATTACTTCACAGGGTGGGTTCCTAACTGGGGGGTTCTTGTCAGATACACTAATTTGCAGAATCTATAATAATTGTACACGTGCCACGTGTGGGGTGCGTCCTCAGCGTTTCCCACCTGAGGGATTTGTGCACCCGAGGATCCTTACAGAAAGGTACCCCTTTTATCACCCTAACTCAGTCTGGCTCATATTTTTAGGAGCAGACAAAAAGGCATCACCACAAATGCAAATTTCCAGCTGGGACACTTCTGAGCCTGCACCCAGATCTGACATTCCTGCTGCTCCCTCGAGTTCCTCCAGAATAAAATGCATGTTACAGGAGCCTCACCTTTTCCTCGTGAACATTCCAGCCTGTTCGTGGCTTTGCTTTCATCCTTCCTAATTAATTTTTTTTCCCCCTTTAAAGCCAGTTGTGAGGAGGATCTGCCGAGTCGTGTTATCACCCACTGGACGTTTTACTCCTCGGGAATTTCTGAATCAGCAAAAGGCTGAACACTAAATGAAGCAGCTGTAATCTTCTCTGCGACTAATTAGACAGCGCTCTGTGTTTTAGAAGGCATCTCTGGAAGTTATTTGAGCAATAAAGAAGAAGTGAGAGGTGCTGCAAGCGGCTGCAGAGGCTGTGAGTGAGGTTAATGCAGCCTAACCCTGTTATATCTGCCTGAGTCAAAAGCCCAAACACACTGAAGGAGCCTGAAGTGGATACACGACCACTGCAGTTTTCTAAGGGAGCACTAATTATACTAAAAATCATATTCTTATTTCAATACTCTAATGAGTCGTAGCTGTAATTGACCTCAACTGCCATTAGGTACTTTGGAAAATATATTCTGCCCTCACGTCCCACTGTTTACAGCCAGAAGAGGCTGAACGCAGACTTTTGGCCTTCATTTATTTATTTTTAGCACCAGGACTCGAAAATGCCTGCTTAGACTTTCAGGAAGATATGATAATTCTGTTTATGAGGGAATATCTAATCATCATATTTACACATGTGCTTCTCATTAGAAGGAACCTCATGCTGATGTCAAGAGGATTCCCAGAGCAAACAAGGTACCACTTCTCAGCCAGCTTATTATTTGCTGCAAGTAGTTAAGTTTGTTGGGTTGTTTTTTTTTTTTTAAATTTACTCTCAGTGAACAATTATCCTGCTCCTCCAGAAGCAGCCAGCAACAGGCAAATGAACAACCCTGCCCTGGGATGCACTGAGGTGGTGAAATTGGAGTGACTCTTCACACACAAGGTTCCACCAGAGCCCCCCTGAGCGCTGCAGTTTTGCACTGGCTGCGGACTGGCGAGCTGACCACAGAAAAACAGAGTGGGGAGGGAATTTCTGCATCAACCCCTGTCCCTCCCACACTCCCCCAGGAGGTCTCGTAGGTAAAATTACACCCCAGAAGCAGCTCCTGCTTTTCTTTTCGAGCCAGTATCACTTGAACTGCTAAGAACCCTCTAATTTCCAGGTTAAATATTTTCATTGTAGCCTCTAGCTCTGTGCTTGTGGCTAATGATCCCTTTGGCTTGAGGAGTTCTCGTCTCTTTGCTGGTGAGAACCATCGAGAGCCCTTGTGCTGGCAATTTCAAGACAGGCTTTCCAACCCTGCAATCGTTGCAGGAGCTGTTCCTTGGCTCTGCCTCCGTTAAAAAGACTGGAATAATTCTGTCACTGGGCTGAGGGCCGGGCTGGAAGCCCTGGGTAAGCAGGTCACAGGAGGCTGTGCGAGAAGAGGAGGTGAGATCAAAGAGAGAAACAAATGGTGACAAGCTGAGATATCTCCAAAATGAGGAACCCAGCGCAGGAGGGACTAAAGGAGACCCATTTCTAGACAGAAAAACATCAAAACCTCCCCCAAAGCCACCCTCAAACTCTATTAATTTGGCTACATTAAGCTGAGGAACGCAGTAAAGATCTGAAGGTGCAGCTCTGCCTTCCTATCAACGTCCAGAAAGATCCAACTGCCTGAGTTACAGAGAATTAGAGGTAGGATTAGATGCAGTCCATGATTGCTGTAGAATATTTAAAACTTGGTAATAAGTCTCCCTCTCTCAAACACCAGGGGCTAATGGAATGCAGAGTCCAGGGAACAGCACGGAGTGGAGCCTCTCTAAGTGCATCTGCTCGTGCAGCAACATGTAAATAAATACTCCCTCCGACTCCCTTTGATTTCCTGAGAGATCCTGGTGCAATATTTATGGCTCTTCCAACTTGACGGATTCCTTTTGATAAGGTCTCCCTCCCTAATTGCTCTGGAAGTGACAGGCAGCTCACATCCCACAGGCAATTTGTAACTCCTGTGCAAACAGACACTTAAAACACAGCCCGGGGTGGCTGCTGGTGATGGAAACGTCTCCCAGAGTCACCAGCACGGAGCCTTTGAGCACAAGGAAGCAGCAGCAACAGGCAATTCAAGGTTTTCTAATCACGCATTAGGCTCTAGTTCCTTGAGGAATTTACTACAAACTTCTCCTGTCTGATTTGGGGCTCTTTTCATGTCATTTTTGCCTAATTTACCACACTTTTCATTTCCCCTTTTTAAAGCAGATTCAAGCAGGTCTCTCAAACAGAGAATATTACTCAATTTCTGACCTGCATTTGCTGCTTTTAAAGGAAAGGAGAAACCCCACGACCTGCAGCCCCAGACCAGCCGCTGAGCACCTGCCTGCTCATCCCCTGCACAGACCCAGGACATGCTGTAACCTTATTTTCCTTCATTTCCATTATCTCCTCTCTACTGAAAGCTGCACAGAAATTCTGAGTAATTATTAAAATTAGGCCCTGTGGTTTGCCAAAATAACGTTCTCTGGTTGCCTGTCTTGAGCCATGCACAGATTTTGTCTCTGCCTTTAAGTAGAAGAAACTCTTCCTGACTTTTTTTTTTGTAAAGTCTCTTCCATAAAGTCAGGGCTACCACTTAAAAAGGTCTCTGTGGCTATTATGGGAAAAGCTATTAAAATATCAGGATTATGGTAGCCATAAAGCTGAGTAGAGGAATGAAATTTTGGAATTAGTATTAGCCAAAAAAATGGGGGCCATTTATCATTTTTAATAAGAGCAGTGTGGGCACAATACACTATTAATTTTTATAGGCTTTACTGAGAGTTACAGAGATTAATCCAGTCTTTAATGATTGCTGTAATTCCTGTGTTATCACCTCCTCTGTCACTCTCAAGCTGGACAGGTGGGAGCTGATTTTCAGTGGGAACCAGAAGGTTTTCTGTAAATCATGATGCACAAAAATTAGGCTCCATTATCCATGACAAGAGAAAAACAGGAAATTAGGGAAATGATGACATCTTCCCTTTAAACTGTCCCAAGCAACCCAAACTATGACTGAAACAGTAAATAATTTTGAGACATTTTGAAAGGAGAGGTGAGGCTCATCCCCTGCTGTAAACAATTCAAATCCAGACAGAGTGAGCACAGCTCTGAGTGTTTGGCTGGCACTTCCCTTGATCATGCACTTCTGTAAAATTATGGCTGTTTTTAGCATTTTTTTTCCAAAATTCAATTATTTTTTGCAGAATGGGAAGCGCTGAAGTTCTGCTGTCTGTTTTACTCCCAGCCATTCCCAGGCAGAGCCGACAGCAACAGTGAAGTTTTTCCTGGAGAAAAGCTGTTCCCTCAACTGCTGCAGGGCAAGTGATGGTCAGGGGGAGCTGCATTCAGCACTTTGCTTTTAGATGCTTTAGCACAGACAAATTTCTCGGCTCTGGGTCTGTTCCTGTGCCAAACATTCCCACCTGCTCTTTGTTTTATATATCCAAATGCTACAACAACCTTTTGTTGTACAACCCCCCAGCCATACTCACTGTTGTTGTATAAACTTCGTGGAAAGCTGATTTTTGGTGGATAATTTGCAGACCTCTCTTTTTTATTTTGGCTCTGGTTGCTTCCATTCCTTGGTGTTCAAATTTCTCTTTAGAGCCACTAACAGGGTGTTTTGAAGGTTACAGCAAATTTGGGCAAGGCTAAAACTTAACTGATTATCTGAGGAGTGTCCTGTGAACTCGTTCTGTATTCTCAACTTGCTTATTAAAATCTTCCAACTGCTCGTAGGGGATATTCATAATTCAAATTTCATCATTTCAGATTTCGGTGCAGTCTGATTGAGCACTCAACACCCACAACCCAGTGAATCACAAAATGTGAGCAGGAAAGGAGGCTCCAAGGGCCACAACACCCCACCAGAGTGCCCTGGGGAAAGGGAAAAGGAGATTATCTGGGAAAAACAAATCCCTGGCACAACACTCCACGTTCATGGCCCTACCCAGCCCTCCGAGGCTCCTCTCCCCACACACCAGTCCTCTGCAACTCCTGGAGTTTTTGACCACTTTTCTCTGATTTCACAGTTTTATTTGAATGTTAAAGCTACATGAATTATGCACTGCACCTTTTTTTCTCTGGGCCTACAGACCACACCATTGCCCTGCCAGCACAAGGATCCATTTTTCATCTTCCAATCTTAAATAATTGCAGAATAATTTAGGGAAATCAATCTGGACAAAAGCATCACCTGGTAACTCTCCCTTTGAGTCTGAGCTCTGCTGCCCAGCTACATCACACCTCAGCTCTGGGCCTCAAATGCAAGTTTTAATAAAAGGAATGATAAATAATGAACAAGATTAATCTGAGGTTAATAAAACACGTTTGGATGAACCCTCAGCTATGCCAAATCTGAGGACACAGTTACTCAGCAGCCAGGCAACAGAGAAATGTGCTGTCAGAAGTTTATAAGAATGAGAAAAATGCACAAATTACCCAATTTCTGTGCTAGATTCATTCTCCCAGCAATTTTCAGAGCTGTGCTTGCCTCCCAGCCCCTCGACTGCCCAGTACGTAGAGCTTCAGGTCGGGGTAATTAAAAGGGCAACAGGTCTTCATTACCTGAAGCCTAATCAATGATCCCCTGTATCAGCTGCATCTCCAGCTTGTGTATCTCTAAACCAGTTGAGTATTTGCTGGCTGTGCACAGCTGGCCTGGCTTATCTCTGCCCAGCAGCCCGCAGCCCCACTCGATGGCCGGGGAGCACTAACGAGGATGGCACCTCGTTAGGGGCAACCTGAGCCCACAGGGACAAAAACCAACAGCAACCTTCATCTGTGCTGAAGAGAAAACAGTGTGAGATGGAGTCTGTAGGCGTGAGATGGAGCCTGTAGGGGTGAGATGGGGCCTGTAGGCGTGAGATGGAGCCTGCAGGGGTGAGATGGAGCCTGTAGGTGTGGGGTGGTGTCTGTAGGTGTGAGGTGGAGCCTGTAGGGGTGAGATGGAGCCTGTGGGTGTGAGATGGAGTCTGTGGGTGTGACATGGTGTCTGTAGGTGTGAGATGGAGCCTGTATGTGTGAGATGGGGCCTGCACTGGGGCATTGACTCCAGCTCAATACCAAACCTATTTCAACAGCATCTGACAGGCACAGGTGCCCTCCCATTGAGCACAGCCTGGCAGGTCTGGGGAGAAACTCGATGGGTTTTTGTCTGAAAAACTTTAAAAGTTATGGACATTTACATCTCAGCCCAGCCTTGCCTGGAAAGAAAACCCAGCCACCAACCCAACCTGTGTTTATCATTGTGATCCCTCCTGAAGCAGGTTTGGTGTTTCCTGGGAATAGTGAACCTCGCCCAGGACTGGATTTGATGCCACTTTCCAGCACTTCTCATTTAAACTGAAGTCTTTGGAGCCAGGCTCACCCCAGCAGTGATCAGCTGGGTGATTCTCTCTCTCTCTCTTTTTCTAAGTTCATTTCAAAGAGGAAATTCTGGTAATAAAAAAAGGAATAATAGCTTGATACGGTCCAGAGAGTGGCATCAACATCTTTCCAAAGGAACTCATCCTCACCTGACAGCCAGAGATGAAGCACCCCTGGGACAGGGACTGGCAGCAGCAAACAGAAACAGGAGAGATCAGCCAGGGAAAAAGATAAAAGGAGGCTGAGCTGAAGCTGCTAATTACTTATAAGCAATCATCAAAAGAGAGTAAAAACATGGCAAGCTGGGCACGTGCACAACTGATGCCTACCCTGAATTTAAATTCTGCTCTGTGTTTGTGCTGCGAGAGATTCAGTCGCTGCTGGTGTTCTCGGGGCTTGTGTTACATAAAGTGCTACACACATCACCTGAAGGAACGACTCACAGATTTAATCCATCACTTTGTTTTCTGTTTAAAGTCACAGGGAGTTAGCCTAAAAATCCTTTTTTGTGTGTGCACTTGCCTCAGAAAAGCTAAAGGTCCCTGGGCTTGTTTTAAAACATATTTCAATGTGACCTAGCTAATCCTTTAATACCAGCTTTCCCTACCTTTGATCAGCCTCTTACTGTAGCTGCAGGAGATTAGATCAAACCCCTAACAAAAAAAAAATTAAAAGTTGGTTCCAGAGAATTTTCTTACTGCAATCAATGAAAATTATGATCAACTCCGAGGCTGAAATGTCTGCCCAAACAGCCTGAGGGAGGGATGGCCTGGAGGGCACTTGCCTGTAGAACACAGGAAATAAACATTCTCTTCACATATTTGATAGATAAACAGTGTTTAGATAAAGTGCTGTGATAGCTACCAGCTGAAAACATCATCGTGGTTGTACATTTATCACATCATTTAAACACATCATGGTTGCACATTTGTTATCTTTAAACACATCATGGTTGCATTTTTAGGCACTTCACGTGCGTGAGGTAACAGAAAATGCCCAAACCAATATCCCCACTGACTTTTCAACAGCAAAACATCAGCCCCACAGGAATGGGGGCTCCCACAGCCAGGACTGTTGACTTGAACAAAGCAAAATGTGCACCCAGGGATGTGCAACCCCAAATCTGATCCATCAGTGCTGTGCTTGTGTCAACTACTCATGTTCTGCATCCCTGGCTGCTGCCAAGGGCTTTGCGGAGGCCTTTGCGGAGGCCCGCTGCTGGGGATTTGTAGGGAAAGGGTTAGCAGGGCCCGGGAGCAGGACTCTGATCTCTAATTTAGTTCATAAAGACATCACAAGATGTTACAGCTCTCGATAAATGCTATTGACTGGGTTCTGTCAGACGACAGATTTCACTCATCTTTAGCCAAACCCTGCTGGCTCTACCCCCTCTCAATCCCACTTCAATCTTCATTTAGCACTGACTGCAACCAAACAGGGAATAAACCACACCACTGGCTCGCAGATGATTTCTTTTTAAAGATGTCACGAGCTGTCACTGATAAATAAAAAATCCATTAACATCACGTTCCTTATTATTTCGCCATTTCCAAGGTCTTTACTGGAGGGCTGAGCCTCTTCCCTTCCAGTTACAGACCCCAGACCTCCTCCTCTACCCATGACACCCTCGTGGGGCACAAACAAGGAATGTTGGGGCGCTGCTGGGGGGTGCTGACTCTGCAGGCATCCTCAGACACGTGCCAGCTGAAAATCTGCGTCTCAGCTCCCGTGGCCAACGTCTGTTCTTGACTTTGCCCCTATTTTTGCACCTCAAAATTCATCCCAGAAATGAGGCAGATCACATTCGCCAACTCAGGTGCTTAAATTAGAGTAAATCTATAATGAGCTTGGCATTTGTGCTGTTGGAAATATTTGCAATTTCATAAATCTCTCAATTAAGAGAGCGCTGCATGTTCCCTGTGCTGTCAGAAACATCAAGCCAAAGCACTCCCAAATTAGAGGAGAATTTATCCTTATCCCTTATCCTCAAATATGTTGATAAACTTGTGCACTAACTGAATCAGCAGTTTTAGAGAAAGGATTATGTCAGATTAATTTTAATCTAATCCATTTCTATCTCCTGAGAAGCTTTTTTACTTCTTGCTTTTAATAATTTAAACGGTGACTGTGGCAGGGCATAAAAAATAAATGATGGGAGATGCACTTTAAATGGAAGTTACCATTCTCAATCACTTTTTATTTAAATGAGGGTTTCATATGCCTGATTTTAAGTTTAATGAACCCCCTTTTTGCTGAACTGTAATAATCTCCATCACATGGAGCCAGACACAGTTAAATTACAGAAACCCAGTGTGTGACTCCCTGTGATGCTGCCGTGGAAAGAGACACCTGGAGTGAAATTTGGGCTGAATTTTGAGGGAATTTTTTGGCAGAAATGCTGCCAGGCTGCCCAGATCCAGCTTTCAGGAGCAGGGAGCCTGCCTTGGAGACACACTGCAGGAACTGGAAGCTTTGGGCAGTTGTTTCCTGGATCTTGGCCTGGGATAAATCCCTCAGAGGCTTTTTGGGCTCAACTGTTCGTGCTCTGGAAAACGCTTTGAGGATGTTGACACTTTGGACATGGAAATTCTCCTGCTGTGTGGGGACATTGAGTGGCAATCGCTATGAAGAGGAAAAACTGATAACAGATTTAGGTATTTTTGATGCTGCACCCTTTGTTCTCCTCACGGTCTCCACCATCTCCCAGGCATCTCCAGCACTCACCCTGCATCCCTCTCCTGGGAATACCCAGGAAATCCTGCTGGAGTTTTACGTGTTCCCATTCCAGGAGAGACCCCTGCGAGCTGTGGAGCCCCAGCCCATGGGGACACCACCTTGCTGGGGCATTTTCCTGCTTGTTTGGGACCTGAGCCTCCCCTCTGTCCTTCCCTGCGTCCTGCAGGCAGAACCATCCGTGGACAACAAGGTTTAACTCCTGCTCCACAGTCCAGGGGGGTTTGCAACACCTCCTGACGCTCCAGATCTGCCACCACCAACCCCAACACCACAGTCAGATCTGCCAAATCCATCACTGACTGTCCCCAATGGAAAAATGTTTCCCTGCCTCTTTTTTCTTGGCTTTTCCCAGCCCCACGGGAGCGTTTACCTACTCCCATTTTCCCTCCAGCCTTGGGAATGATCCATGGCAGGCTGCTCAGTGACCCTGCAGCATTCTGACAAATAGCTGAACCAACCTCCAATCAGCTTAGCAGATTTTTTGCTTGGTTTCCTGGAGAAATGGAACTTTCACAACCACGGTGCCCACCCATGTGTGCGAGACTCCTCTCTAAATTAGCTCCTCACTAATTGGAACCAAACCTGACCAAGCAGCAAAGGCCTCCAAAGACATTAAGACAGGAAAGAAAGAAGAGAAACCATCAATCCCTCAATAAGGAGTCACAGGGGCAGCTCAGCCCTTTGACAACCTGCCTGGCAAGGGGGAACTGCCCCGTCCTGGGAATACAGGTTCTGTAAAATCCACATTGCTCAAAAGCTCTGGGCATCCCACACTGAAAGAAACAGGAGAATAAAGGCTGAATATTAAGGTTACTCTAATGGAGTGAGGCCATGAAATGCTCCAGGATTCCTGATTCGCTGATCCTCTCATGGTATAAAAACGCCTGATAATTGCCTTTTTCCTCCTGCACTGGTCTGATTTTTCCCAGGTTTGCTCCCCTTCCTCCTTGCACTGCGTGGTGGGGGCTGTGCAAACATGAGGGAACACCAGACACAGTTTGTGGGACAGATTATTTACAAGACAAACCCCTCAAACCATTCATCCCACTGGAGGCCATCAGCCAACCCTGAAAGCCAACATCCTCACTGCTCCCAGCCCATGAAGGGTCCATCGTCCCTTTAAAAAAATAACAATAAAAGGAGTGAAAAAGTGAGCGGACAAGTGAGAGCACTAATGATTTCTGTGCCCAGAAGTGGTTTCAGCAACGCTGTAATCAGTGAAGTGCTTTCTGCAAACACGTCTGGTGTCCACACTTCACTACAGCATGAAAGGCTGAGATTGAGATGGAACCAGAATTGCCATCTCCTCTGTCAAATGCTAAAATCTAGTTGGTTCCACTTGATTAAGCTGTGCAACAGAACTCAAAGTTCTCCTGGATAGCAGCAGGGAAAAAAAGGCAGGAGAGAATGAGAAAACCTGAATGCACCCAATCTGTGCAAAGATGGGGGAATAATTCTCTGTCAACATCTCACGGATGTATTTCCATCCATGGCTGTGCTTCCATCAGGAGCGATGGCATCAGAGAGGGAAGAATTATGGGAACAACTGAGCTTTAATGAATCTCCTCCTCTTCGGGAAGATGGGATTTTCCAAGCGCATTGAGAACGCGGGCGCTGCAGGGACAGAAAACTGATTTTCCTTGAAATCCTGCCTCTGTTCACTCAAGGGGACACAGCTCCCAAACCTCCAGGAAGGTCAGAAAGGAGCAGAGGGACAAGGAGTCTGAGGAACTGAGGTCCAGAGAGAGAAATCGTGGTGGGGAGGTTCAGTTCCAGGGTCTTTGAGGCCCTCAGCAAGTGGCAGGAGAAGACACAGCCTGCAGGAGTACCAGCGGGTTCCCACCTCCCTAGCTGAGCACTTTGTTATCTAAAAAAAAGCCATCAGCTGGTTTATTTCTTGCCCAGGTGATTGAGATAGATTGGGAGTGAGAATAAATGTGCTGCAGCTGTGGTGAGGGGTGGAATGAGCGAAGCATGGAGAGGTCTCGGAACAGGACACACCTCCAGGGAATGCAACGGGAACACGGAATTCAAATAATCAAGTAATTGAGAGATCATTTTTGCCAGTCCTCTGTGTGCATTCAGCATTTCTCACAGCACTTGGAGAGCTCCATCTCCACAGGCTTTTCCCACGAGGGCTGGAAGGCAAATGTCATGAGAACATGGTTATAGATCTTCCTAAAGATGAACCACGAGAAACTCGCAGGAGCGGGGGTGAGAGAAATCCTAAAGACAAGTTCATTTATCTTCCCGAAGAAGGGAGGGGAAGGATTTACAGACCCGTTTGTTCTGCGTGAGGATGGGTGTGCTACCAGCCTGTCAAGTAGAAAATACTTTCCAGGACTCTATTTTTTTAGCCTCTGGACTCACAACGAAATGCCAGGGATGTTAGAAGGAATTTGAAAACTGCAGTTGTTAAAATATTAACTAACCTTGCCCTGACTATCAAATAAATCTAATAAAAGTGGCAGCTAAAGGACTCGGCTCCCACAAACTTCAATGAAAAGAACTATTTAGCACAAAGGAATATTTTATCTTAAAATTTGGAGATAAAGTTAAAAGGACAGCGACCTCCAAATACTTCCCAGGCATATCCCCTTTAGAACACAACTTAGATTCAGAGCCCTGAGAAACACAAGCGAGTGTTTGCTTTGGATTTTGGAGCTTTTTGTTTGTTTGTTTCAATTAAGTTTATCTCAACAAGAAATGTATCTTGCCAAATTTGATTAACAGCACCGAAAAAAGCAAACAAGGAAAGGTAACTTGCTTCCCCCTGCAAAGCTCCTCAGAAGGAAAACACTTCCACCAAGAGCTTAACTGGAACACTGTTGCACACTTTGAAATGGTTTATGGTTTCTAAATGGCTTAAAAATGCAACAGAATGAAAAAGCAAAGCCTGTTTTGGTGATATTTCTCCTGTTTTGGTTGGAAATGCTCCAGATGGTCAAGGGAAGGGATTCTTCCCCTCTGCTCTTGTGACAGCCCACCCGGAGGACAGCCAAAGGGCAGGGATGGATGGGATATTGGGAAGGAATTGTTGCCTGGGAGGGTGGGCAGACCCTGGCACAGGGTGCCCAGAGAAGCTGGGGCTGCCCCTGGATCCCTGGCAGTGCCCAAGGCCAGGCTGGAGAGGGCTTGGAGCAGCCTGGGACAGTGGGAGGTGTCCCTGCCGTGGCAGGGGTGGGAATGGATGGGATTGAAGGTCCCTTCCCACTCAAACCATTCTGTGACTCAACGGTTGATTTCACAGGGCTTTGGAAATATAAAGCAGGAGAGCTTTGTTTTCTGGTATCCAAATTCTAGAGCTCAACCTGAGACAGGCTGAGGTACCTTATTAAATCTCAACAAAAAAGTCACAGAAACTCTTTGATGTCCCTCCCATGTCCAAACCCATTTCTGTGGCTCCATCACTGGGGACTGCCCAGTTCCTGCTGTGGCCACAATGAAGGCCCTGGTGTTCTGCACCAAATCTGAAGCCAAATTTGAGCTACACACAGACTTTTAGGATTTTTGACTGTTTACTCTTGTCCACCTCAACACCTATAGCTGCTCCTCGTGCTGCTACACAGGCCCCAGTGCCACGTTCCCAGAGCAACGTTTACTCTTCAGTGATTTCCTCTGTGGAGTTTCAGGGTAGAATGGTCGACACACGACCACCGTCAGGCTTTGGATTGAAAAAGCTGCAGAAATAATGAGGGAACGCCCTTCACACGCAGGGTAATTATCTCTGAAAAATCCTAACAACCCTGGCAGGGTTCTACCGGTCTGTTAGGAACCAATGGAGAAGGCAAAACAAAAAGAGGAGAGGAAAAGAACTGGAACTTCTAACAGACAAAGGGGTCATCGGTACGGCAGGATGGCCTCGGGGTGTGGGAACGCGCTGCTGCAAGCGCAGGAAACGCGGCAGAAGCAAATCTTTGATTTGCATTTATTCCGCTTTCCAGCCCAGCCACTTCCTGAGCTGCAGATGAACATTTATTTTCCGAATCTCCAGCACTCAGCATGCACTTCATCAGAGGAGGCCATCACATCATTATGCTGCTTAACAAAATGTACCAGCACGAGGCAGTGACCTGACAAACGGCGGCTCCCTGCCGCCGCCGCGCCACACGGAGCACGCATTCCATTTCCATTTGGGGTCTGGGGGGGAGCCGAGATCCATGTGCTGAATTTCCAGCTCATTTCAAACCAAAAATGGGGACAATGCACGGCGATGCCCAGATTGTTCCATGCGAGCTGTACACAGCCCATTTGTTGATGCTGAAAAGACGAGTTTGTCATTTGGGCTCATTTTCAGGATGAATTTCCTGTAACATTTGAACAGTGGGAAGCTCTTTATTGGGCATCATTAAGAAGAAAAAACAAAAAGAAAGCCTCAACAACTAATGTATGTAGGCCAACATAACTTCACTTTTAGCTGACAGCTCCTCAAAAATGGATATTTCCAAGTGGCAAAGTATCAGCAGGAACTACAGCTGAAAGGTGAGTGGTCTGGATGCTGATCAGCATCTTTTTAATAAAGCCACAATTTTTAAGCCCAAGACAAGCAGTGACACAATGGCTGACAGGAAATAATTCCCTTCCAATTTACTATTTTTCTTTTCCCAAATCTCAGCACCTGGCCAGGATGGTTTTTTTCAGGCTTCTACTATTCCAGTGAATACCCTCATCAGCAGAGCAACAGCAATTCTCACATTGAATAGTTTTGCTTTTTTGAATTATTTTTTTTCAGATTTCATTTTCAATGCCCATATGAAGCTAAAGTAAAAACGAAATAATATGAAAGTGAATTTTTTCCCACAGTTAGCCCTGTGTTTCAGCACTGGTCATTAATGCCATCAGGTACTTTTTGCAAGGATGATGAAGTTGGGTTGGCTGCCCTGATCAGATTCTAAAATAAGTAATTGCATTTTCTCCTCTTAACGCCACTCGCACTTCCAATGAGCTGGATTATTTTTCACTTCTAAGCTGAACAGTTTTTTCCTGTTGCACCACAACATTAAACACTTGCAATGTTACACTGGGGGACTGGAAGGAGCTGATCTCTACAGCTCTGCTTTGCCAACACTGCCGGGGCCCTGGGGACGGGGCTGCCCACGGAACACGGCGGCTTCTGACGAGCAGCAGCTTCCCACTGACACCTGATACTCCTCCTGAACCTCCCTCTGCCCAGGGCTGAGCAGGAGAATGCTCTGGGATTGTGCAGTGGCTGCTGCAGACCCAAGAGCTTCGAGCATACTTGGCTGATGGAAGCACAATGATCACCAAAAAGCATTAATTGGCAGCTGTGACTTTTAACACTCATCTTATTTCTAACCTTGGGAGGAAGGAAAAGTAAAAGAAAATGTTGCCACAGAGCAGATTAATTCCTGCAGAACAAGTGGTCTGAATTAACCTGTTTTGAGTTGCCTGTGAATACTTTCTGTGCAAGCCAGAAAACAGCAAGGGCAGTAACGCCAGCCCAGCTCGGCTACAGAGCTGTGGTGGTGTCAGCTTAGACTCACTGTGGCTCTGGCTACAATTAAGAGAATTTTCTGGCTGCAACAGAGCAAGTGGTCATGGGGGAAGTCATCTCTCATCACCCAAATGACTGAGGGGAATCATTACCCCCTGGGCACCAGGAATGTTCTCACCTCCCGCTCAGCACACGAGGCTCTGCCCCTCTTACTGAACCCACGCTGGAAATAACACCAGCACCTTCTGGGAGTGTAGATTTCTGTACCACCAGTAAATAAACCCAGACCAAACCTTCTCCTGAGCCACCTGAACAACCATTCCCTTCTCACTGCTCACATCCCCTTCAGCTGCCCCATCTCCATCACCCTGCAAGGATTTCTTATGGCAAAACAGGAACCTCTCAGAGCGGGGCTGTGCCGAGGAGACAAACGTGCACAGTTCCTGCAATCCCTGTGTCCCTCTGGGAGCCTCCTGCCTTGGAGGAATGGGAGGCAGCACTGCCAGCCAGTGGTGTCCCCAGGAGCGGGCAGTGCCACGGGGTCAGTCCTGCTGGCTGGGAAAGGGCCCCAGTGGGACAAAGTCCGTGGGCAGCTCTGTCAGCTGGTCAGAGTGAGCCCAGGAGCCCCTCAAGCCCCTGTCTCCTCCTATCTGAGCAGTAAGCTCAGCCTAACAGCACTTGGTCCACCGGGCAATTTCCATCCAGCTGATGAGGCCAGACAGATTTCAAAGCAGGATTGCAAATTCCTTTAAAAGGGACATGGATCCGAGGAAGATGCTGGGCTTGTTCTGACGGAGCAAGCAGTGCCCTGAGGGAGGAGCCGGCTGCAGCAGCTGGTCCTGGATCCTGGTGGGGAGGGACACGCACACGGAGCTCGTGGGGCAAGCACAGGGCATCCAGCAGGAATTCTGACAGAACCATTCCCTCTCCAGCACTATTTAAACGCAACAGTGCAACATGCATGCTCAGGAAGCCCCAAACTGGCACGTTTAAAATAAATTTGTGCTAAACTGAAAGAATTGTTCGGTGTTTTCTAAGCGTTCATGCCACCCTCTTTGAGGCAAACAGCACCCTGTGAGATCTGGATGCATCCTTAGCACCCAGGAGACAAAAGAAGTGCCAGTGGTGTTTGAAAAAAAGAAATAAAACCAAAAAGATGATGCAGAAAAGTGGCTCTGTCAGCAAGCTTCAACTTTTTAGCAGAAGACACATGCAGGCCACAAAACAGACAGGCTGCACGAGATCTTGGCCATGTGTTCTGGACATGAACACACTGCTTTAGTTTCCATCAGTTCATCTCTGAAGTTCATACTCGGATGTAGCAAAATGCTTTTTCTCTGGATTTACCCCCAGCTGGAGCTTCCCCAGTCACCAGGACCACCCAGCACGACCCCCATGGTCAGGCTGGCCCTGCCACAGCCCTCTCCTTGCAGGTGACTGCTTCAGTCCTCCTGAAAATCCTGGGAGTTCTCTTCCCTGAGAATGCAAACCTCACAATTCGTTGCCAAACACTGAAATCGAGAGAAGGAAAGCTCTTTACCTCCAGAATGGGGTGGGGGCCCACAGAGCAGCACCATGCCCTGGCCCTGGCGGACGGACACGGTGCTCCTTGTTCTGGTCTTGAAGTTCTCAAGGTCTGCCAGGAGAGAAAGAACTCAGTTAAAGGCTGAGCAGAGGCTTCTCCTCACAAGAAGCACAAAAGGAAAATGATGAAATAAAGCAAAGATCAGCTTGGAGGGTGGGCTGGTAAAATCTGGCTGCAATTTGGGGCAGCAGGAGGGTGAGGAGCATCTACAAAAGGATCAGGAAATGCCTTCCCCAGGCTGGAAAGGGTGAGAAGGTGCTGATTTACCCACAGCAGAAGACACAGCCAGAGAAAATTCCAGCACCTGTAGTGCTGGGGGACTTTTGTTGCATGAATTTAGGAAGAATTGCTGCCTTCAACAACCAATTCCATCCCAGCCCAGCCCATTCCCCTGCAGGAGCCTGGCTGCTGATGCCCTCCCAGCCCATGTGTGGAGACCCTTCCTTTCCCACAAGGAAGTCTCTTGTACCAGCTGCATGTAAAGCCTCAGAGCACTTTAATTAAATTAAATTCCTCCCTCCACCTCTCTTTTTCCCTCTCCTCAGGGCCCATGCACTGCAAAAATACAACTCCCTCTGCTCTCCTCGCACACTGAATTCAAGAGACTGGCAATGAAGTGAGGAGGTGACTCTGAGCCGAGTGGTGGCACCAGGATTGTCACCAGCAGCTGCTTTGCGGGAGCACCAAGACACGGAATCACTTTGGCAGCCTCTGATCTTTAACAATCTCCTGCATTTCAATTTCCTTTTTTTTTCCCTCGTTTCCAGTGTAGCTGAGCCTTGGTTTGGCAATTACAAACCTGTTGTCAGTGCAGTTGGGAACCAGAGAAAACACAGAGGTGATAAATATTTATCAGCAGGAACTGGAAGGAACATCATTATAAGGTTACGAGGATGGAAAACTGAGCCTTGATTTTTATCCCCTCTTAAAAATGTTTTCTGCGCACATGCTTAAAAAAGAATTAAATAAATGAAATCCGAAGTTGTCACTGCCTCATTTCCATTTTTAGGAAAGAAACCTTTTTTTGGCTTTTCTCTCTTTCTTTTCTGGCTTAGGACAAAAGGAAAACAGAAAAAGAAATTATCAAATAGAGAGATATAATTTTTCATTCCTAAATTCTATCAAATTTACAAGTTTTTTTTTTCTTTAATTTTATTTTACAGGAACCACCGTAACATTCCTCTGGCCACCTGCCAGTGCACAGATTTTTATATATTTTGACTGCACACGGGCACAAGGCTGGATCCCAACCTCTCTAAGGACAGCTGCAGGAGGAGTAATAGCCTAAAGCCAAAATAATGCCTGCAGGAATAAATGTGCTATTTTTTACATCAATATTGACAAGAAAAGGATTGCTACCAGGAAAAGCAGCCTCTGCTTGGATGAACATCTAGGAAATGCTGCAAGAATGGTCAAAATCAACTGGAGGCAGCAAACAAAGCAGAGCATTCATCACCATTGCTTGCAGTGCAAACATCAGGCTTTGGGAGCGAGCTCTGCAAAGCCTCACGTGAGCGCTTCAAATCTGGCTCTGAGTGAAATAATGAGATTGAGATAATTATAAGAAAGGCTAAAGCCTCATCAAAGCCATCAGGCTGGTTATGCCCGTGCTGTCTAAAGCCCACGGATTGATTTTGGCAACACCTAAATTGGAATGAACAATAATATCAAGAAGATTTTGTTAGAGAGAAGCTTTGTTTAGGCACCACCTTGCAATCTCTGAACGGCAGAGTGGATGGTTCAGCTCTGGGGGTCTGCCCTGACAACAACATTGAGTTCCACTTCACTTTGCCCTCAAACCCAGAGACCCTGCGTAGCAGAGGAGGATTTCTGGTTTTATTTGCCCACAAAAAACCCCAAACCCAACAAACAAACTCACAGACCCATCAGATTAAAAGGAAAAACTGAGGAAGAAAATATTAACACTTGGCAATTCCAGAGATCAAAGCGCTGCCAACAATTCCTGGGAGCTCACAGTACCAAACCAAGGACTCCAATGAACACAGAAAAACATTGTGTAAGCTCCAGTAACCCCAGCATTAGAGAAGGATTAGTAATTAGCAATTAATAATGATTTCAAGAGGAGAATATGACAGGGGGGTGCAACAGGAATGCAGACAGGTTACTGTGAGTAACAGCTACTCACACCTTATTTAATGAGTGAGTTAAGGTGCCTTTTAAATACTTTGTGGACAGTACCAGTTCTAAATCAAGCTGAACAGGCCCACAGAAGCAGAAAGGTGCACGCATTATTTGATTTCAGCTGGGTGTATTTAAAAGCAGCTGCATGACTTTGGGAAAGTCACTTCAGTTCTCGGTGACAAAGTTTGCACATCTCCGAGGACAAGTACTTCAACTGTGTCTCAGAAGAGGCTTAATTAGCTAATATTTGCACAGAAGCCTGACATCTGCTTCTGCAATGCACTGGAGTGCAATGCACACACCAACACCCGCCCCGTAATGGGGACTTGAATGGCTTTTCTGGCATAATGAGATTTTTCTGTAGCCTCCGTTAAAACTCTGCCTTAATGTTCAGTGCCACAACTTCGGCAGGTACTGGGAAGTGATGCCAGTCTGACACGGATCTCTGTTTCCCCAAAAAAATGCTCAAAAGCCCAGGAGGTGCCATCAGCAGCTGTCAGCCCACCGGACTGGGTATTTTCGTATGGAATGACCTCCTTCCGAAACCTCCGATGGGGTTTAATAAAAGTTTAAGCACTCTGAAATGATCCACAGCCCCTCAGCAAACGGCCCTTGGGAACTTTAATCAAACCCATACGGCTTTGCACGGTAACAATTACCCAAGTTGTCCAGAGTAATGAAAAATTTCTCCAAATTTTGCCTACAAAAATCAGTCTTTCTAGCAAAGAAGATTCAATTACAAGCAAAACAAAAGGACTGTAGCTTTTTCTCCTTTCTTAGGACCTGCTTGGGTTTGTGCTTTATAAAATGTGGTAATTCATTTTCTAAGTGACTTCTAGGCAAGCACAGAAATCAAAGTTTTAAAGAAATATTTCCCTGAGGGCACTGAAGGATGGGCAAACAAACCAGGTCCCATCAGCTCCTGCTGGGGGACACAGCGTAAGATGTGCCCTCAGATTTCTCTACTTACATCCCTTATCAATTCTAGCTGCACTGATTGTCCCAGTGGGGAGACTTCTACCCCAGCAGAGCGGCTACACAGCCCCCCTTGGCTCCCATTATTGGGAATTATAGATGCAGCAATAACAGAAATAATGGAAAAAACAGAATTCCTGAACTCAGCATGCCCTGCAAACCTGATGGGAACACCAAGACTTCCCTCAGGAGCCTGCCAGTCTCAGGGCACTGGGGACGTGACAGAGATCCCTATTTTCTGTGAAAGCTGAGCTCTGCCTTGCTGGCTCTGTTTGCCCGAGGAGCCTTTCCATGCTTTGCTTTTATTTTTTCCAACACGTGCCTATTTTTAGAACACATAATGCTTCGTAATTACGCTGGTTCTGCGATTAGGAGAGACCCCTGTGTGCAAGAGCTATTAGAAACCACCCCAAAAATATTACAGGGAATTAGCTGAAGAGTCAGTGATGCAGATTGGTGGTGGCAGGTGCCTGCATGTCCTTCAGAAAGCCAATTTCTGTGACTGCATCGTGTGGGAGGCAGCTCTGCTGTGCGGTGCTGTGAATGACACGCTGCCAAAAACTCACCATCAGCGAGCCCTTTGTCATTGCAGCTCAGGGCTTTTTCCTAATGATTAGAAAAGCAGAGTCACTGCTATTTTCACCTATTATTCCTGTTGAACTGGTATGGAACTGTTTCTGCTTCTACTGTACTCCAACAAAAATGTGCACTCATCAATCGCTGCTTTATACATCACTGGGTTTTAATTGCCAAAGAAAAACGTGGCTAATAGGCTTGGAAAAACAAAAATGTTAGTGGGTTTTGCTTAAAAGTCTTCCTCTAGAGATGTCTGTAAAGCAAATTTGATAACACATCAGTGATATCACTCGACTGAGTTGGTGATAAGAGCAAGGAGCCTCCAGAGCACGGGGCCTGCATCCCTACGGGTCATTATTCCTCCAGAGCGAGATGTCCCATGAGCCTGGACAGAGGGAACACAGAGTTCCTGCCCAGGAGCAGCACAGGGAGGGAGAAGGGTGGGTGATACCCACACATCCCTGCATCAAACTGGGAATTACTGGGAATTAGCACTGCCTTAGTGTCATTCCAGCTGTACTGAAAATAAGTCTTTGCTTAGGACACTCATACTTCACTTAGACGAGCAACAAATCCTTGGATCAGCACTTGAGGAGTTCTTTTAGCCTGTTTGTATTTTATGGGGGGTTGTGGTTGCTGTTTCCCCCTTGAGACTTGGTTGTGCTCTGAAATTGAATGGTTGAAAATGAATTTGATAATTTAGGAACTGATAAATTAAAAAGCTAACACATGTTCACTGGAAATTTGGGGTATTCTGGAGTGGACAAAACACCACCTTTACTAATATGAAATGAACTTTAAAGCACCCACGCAATAAGAAATAATGATCCAGGTAAGGTGTAATTTCCTTTTTTATGTGTGAAATGCCTGATCCCCCTGGGTATCCAGACACAGCCAAGACACCCAAAGCCAATTTTCGAGCACGACTTAAAGAGATTTACAGATCATAGTGGGCTTTGCCTTCTCAAACCCCTTCTATAATTTTAAGATAATCCCAGCAATCTAAACTTTAGGGTGATGTTTAAGGTCACATCCAGTCCTTGAATTTAAGTCAATGAGATTATTTCTCTAATTAAAGAGCACGTGACTCATCCCAAGGGAATCTGATTAGGCTGGCAATGACATCGCCAACAAAAAGCTGACAAAGGGAGTGGCCAAATCCTCCTGCTTCAGACTGAGCTAAGAACCTCCTCCTAAGGGATACTGGGATGCCCTCTCCCAAATTGTTCTCATCCTGTTTGCACAACTCTCCAGATCAAACAGAGCCCACGTTCCTGTCCTGGGCAAAGCTCACAACCAGATGGGCAGGGAAGGCATTGGCATGGCTGCCTATGGGATAATCCCACCCACTGGCTGCTGTCTACAAACTGTGTGAATTTAAAAATATTNATAAAACCAGTCTTGGAAAGGGGGTCCCAGTGCACCTCAACCCATTTTGGGTGTGAGAGGAAGAACTGGTTGGAAGAACTGACAGGAAGGAAGGCTGAAAGCTCTTAAGTGGCCCCCACGACAGACAAGATTTGCCTGCAGGTACTTATGGCCCCATCATCCCCAAACACCATCTCTATCAAACTGCACCTGATTTCAGAGCTGGGTTTTATATCAGCCCTTCCAGCCATACACAGAGATGAAGTTCTTGAGGCTGTGTCCTTGCTGGTGTGTCAGGACTACACAGAGAGCTGTGTGGGCTGGAATAAAACCCCTTTGATACAGAGCTTAATAGAATTTTAGTTTAAGAGCTGGTGTTCTAATGAATAATTTTGAGAGTCACTGGTTTGAGAAATAGTTTACAAGTCGGGGGATGAAAGCTTTCTAATTTGACCTTTAGAGCAGAAATTTCACTGGGATTTCTACTTCACCGAGAAGAAAAGAAGGGAAAAAGAAGTTTTGGAGGTAAATGTCTTGCCATTTCCCCTACCCCTACCCCTTGGACTTTATTACTTATTTTTCCTTGGACTTTATTACTGTGGGCATTAACAAGGCACTGCTTGGGCAACTTTCCCACTCACATCTCTCATCTCTGGATCACCCTGGACTTGGACATCTCTATCTGGTTTCTCATGCTGAGACTGGTTTAATTTTCCCAGGTCTTTCTGGCCACCATCTGTTAAAGACAGACTGATTTCTGTACCCACATGGCTAAAATTCCACCTCTCTGGGATTTGATCCTTGCTCCCAAACAGGCTGCAAGGCAGCCCCAGTGCTGTTTTGCCTTCCTTCACACCACCCATCTTGTGGGGAAACAGGAGCTCTTAGAAATTCCTGCAGGACACCCATTTTTCTTTTCCAAAATCAAACCACTCTTCTCTATATTATGAAAAAAAAAAAAAAAATCCTCCTTGTCTTCATGTTCCACTTCATAAAAACTGCCTGTTTGCCTTCTTTCTACAGGAAATATTTCAAACATTTATTTTGAAGCAGCTCCTCTGCTTGAGACAAAATGCTGAGGACTCTGAAAATTTGATTGCTTTAATCTAAAAAATCTGGGCAGACATTTCCCCTTGGGTTGACTCGGACGGGGTTATTTCACTCTCAGAAGTTTTTTATCTTTTCCTAGGCTAAAAAACAAGCTCTGTTTGCAGTTTCTTGCAGCACAGACGGCTTTGCAGTGGGCAGAGAGCAGAACTTCCAGGGGCACAGGAGGAGTTGCACCCCTCTTTCAGGTGATGCCTGAGCATTGCAGGTGCCCCACGTGCTCCCCACGGGCTCTGCTGCACCTTCCTACTCTGGGCAGTGACAGGAATGCACATTCAGACCCAAAATAGTGTAAAATACAATCACTGAGTCATAGAATCCATCAAAGCCCATCCAGTCCCATGGGCAGGGACACCTCCCACTGTCCCAAGGTGCTCCAGGCCCTGTCCAGCCTGGCCTTGGACACTTCCAGGGATCCAGGGGCAGCCACAGCTGCTCTGGGTACCCTGACCCAAGCTCACTCAGCAAGAAGTTCCAAAGGGAAATTTCCCTTTACTTGATAAAAACCCAAAGAAAGCCCAGCCCTCAGAGATCCAGTCCTCTGAGGGTGTCTGGTGGCTCAGCCTCCCTATGGAAATGCACATTTTGATGCTCAGCAGCATCCCAGAGTGCTGATATTTCCCCCTCTCTTCCTCTCTAATGAGCAATGAAATGCCACTCGTGTTTGCTGCCGAGGGGGAACCAACACGGGACAACTTCCCACAAACACATTTAAGGCTCCTCCCTCCTCCACAGGCCAACGCTGACTCCTGGCTTAGCTTTCCAGAGGGAAAACAGGAAAAAAAAAAACAAAACCAAGATAAAGCAGCCACTGAGATAAAGTTGTTCTCGCATCCCATCAACAGGAACAGAATCCACCTCTGGCCTTCGCCCAGTCTGTGCTTGATGGGGGGTCCTGGAACTGCTATTCCCACACATTTAGAGAAAATGCTGATTTGCATTGATTTAGAATCACTAAGTAAGGATCATCTAAGGATGATAATTATTTCTTAAACTAGGTAAAGAGCATTATTTCATTCACAGAGCAGGAGGTGTAGAGGCATCACAAGGAGGGGAGGTGTCACAAGCAGCATCCCAATAACTGAGCAAGTAACACAACCTCCTGACTTCTTGTCCTGTTCTCCATCCACTGGCCACACAAACCACAAAAAGTGATGAGGATATGCCATAAAACATAACCCTACAGCTCTGCAGATGTTTACTACCCTAAAATCAGTTTTTGCAAGATGCTTGGGTACTCATTAAAAAAAACAAAACCACCTACATCTGCATTTAGTTTTTAAAAATACAGCCCCAGATATAAAAAAAAAATACCTGCATTTTGAATATAATTTATTTTACATATGAAAGGCAAAATGAATAAATATGGAGAGAGATGGGGAAAAAAATGTCAAGCCTGTGCCTTGCTGTTCCCTGAATTCCTAAAGCAGAAGAGGAGCTGTGGTGCCATGAGTGACCTGTGATCCTCAGCTGGCTCCAACACCTCCCCACACAACACTCCCTGCCCTCTCCTGAGCTCTTTCCAGACAGAAACCAAAATAACTTCCCAAAAAACACTGCACCTTAGGAGATTCCCAGCTTTAGGACAACGAGCACTGATTATTTCCACTGCTTCAAGTAATAACATATTCAGCTTATTTATAACCCTGGGAGGGAAACAAAGCAGGTAAAAATCCTCCATTTCTGCTCTCAGTTCAGGGTCCTTCTATCCCAGATGAAAGTAAAGTAGGTTATAGATCCATCCTCTGCTGCAAACTCCCTGTTGGTCCTATTCATCAAACAAAAAAAAGGGGAAAAGAAAGGGAAAAAAAAGGAGCTTACGTGAGGCTTAGCCTAGTTTTCCACCCATCAGAGCCTGTGGAGAAGGAGCAGAGGTGGGGAGCTGGGTCTCTAACACTGATGGCTGCCCTGTGCATGGCTCAGTCAGGATTTCAGCCAAGGAGGAACACTGGGAGGTGGGAACATATGGAAAAATGCAAATAAATGTGCTCATTCCCGAGTTAAGATCGCACCAACCCCGGTCCTGGGGGCACTGGCAGGTGGAGGGGCTGATTTTGGATAAGACCGGCAGGGCTGTGATGGATATAAATGGCATTTTTCCTTGAAAAGACACTGCGGGAGGAATCAGGGATTTGACATTTGGCAGGAAACGACACAATTTAAATGTTTGTGTCTGTGCAGAACTGGGGACACCCCAAACCAGCTGTGCCCTGCTCTCACAGCTTCAGGGCTGTCCCAGGGCATGGAGGAAAACAGGGATGGCACATCCCGGTGGGACTGGGGAAACCTGGGAAGACGGGGTCTCTGCAGTGGGCAGAACTGGACATCCCAGCTCCAAAAAGATGTTTATTTGCAGAGTTTCGGATTGCTGCCACAGAGACACCCCTGGGCACCACAACAAACCCCTCTGTCCGGCCTGGATGCACAGAGGCTTGGAAAGGCTTCAGTGGGAAAGGGAATGAGATTCTGGGGGATGCAGGGGAAATTGGGTCATGTTAAGAAAATCAGTTTCTGAAGATGTAAGAAAAGCCAAGAAAATTTGACGATTTAAAGCAGACTTGTGGGCCTTGGTCTCAGCAAGCTGCAGTGGCTGGCTGGGAGTGTTATCTCTGAATTGTGACCGTGCATGGGAGGCAGCGTGCTGACGAAAACGCCAGGAAAAAGGGAATTAAACTGTGGGAAAAGATGCGGATTTGAAGTCCAGGTTCTGAAAAAACAGAAGGGGGATCTGGGCAAGAAACAGCTGAGTGGGATATTTCAGTGTTGGGATGAAAAGCAGTCTCAGGGCACAAGGATGCATTCCTGCAGTGGGGAACGTGGGCAGGCACGGGCGCTTCCTCATCTTAGTGCAGGTGAGCAGATCCCACCCAGAATTCTGAAAATTCCCATCCTCTCTACTCCACAGGGATCCTTTCCTCCACAGGAAAACTCCAGAATGAGGAAGGAGCCAGGAAAATGTGCAGGGCTGGGTTTCTGCTCCTCAGAAGAAAAGCCTTGGAGAAATAAACCTCCCGAGGACGACGAGCAGAGCCAGGCACACCAACCATCCCAGCTGCCTCCTGAAAAACCAGCCCAAACCCTCTGGGCTCCTGCATTTCCAGCCCAAACCCTCGGCTCCTGCATTTCCAGAAGGTTTAAAACCCATCAGCTCTCATCAACCCTCAGACTTCAGTGATCCCTGTGGAAATGCTTCCATTTGGGTGCTGAACGCACGGATCAGTCCCTGGGATTGTTGGCTGACTTGTTTGGAATTCAGCAGACCCCACCATGAAATGTTTTCCTTATTAATTGTTCTTGAAAGAGTGACTTCCTTGCCAATTTAGTCTCCAAAAGATAAAATGAATGCCCTCGAGGGCAATGAGAGTTCACCAGTAAAGACTTTGAGCAGCCATCACAACGCGTTCCTTAGCAACTAACAGTGAAAATTATGGGATTTACTCATGTAAAAGATGTAACAGGAGACATCCTGGCAATGGGAATATTGAAAAAACCCCCTTTCCAGTAGGATGTTGGGAGTAATTTTCTCTTTCTACCACCACAATGAAATCATTTTGGGATGGTAGGTCAAAGCCCCAAAGTATTCTCACTGCAACCACGTTATTACGGGATTTTCTGCCACTCTTTGTGCTGTGCAGTGCTGGGTCCTGGCTGCTAAATTCATGTTTAACAATTATTTTGTTAAAAAAAACTCCTTCCATAAAATGAATTCTTTTAATAAAGTGTGTGTGGGGACCAGGTTTTAGAAACAACTGTGTGATTCCCCTCACTTCAGAGGATGTTCAAGGTAACAAAGGAGAAAGTAAAGGGTTTCTCTAATTGAATCAGAATATCCCGAGCAGGAGGGGACCCATAAGGACCACCCCTCATGAATTATCCAATGGGAAAGGTACAAAAGGCAAGGCAAAGGCTGCTGCCCTGGTCAGAGGTGGAAAGCAGCCAGCCTCCAACCCTGTCCCTCAGGCACTGAGGACACAGGGAAACAGTTCAGGCTCAATTCCACACAGAAAATCAGACATTTCACCTGTCTGGGGCCATCTGCAGGAGGAGGAGGAGGAAGAGAGCAAGGAGACCTTTCCCCTTCCTTTTAACCTCCTGGGGCAGCACAGTGAGGCTTCACTCCTGCTCCAGCATCCTCAGAGGACACCTCCTTTCATCCTGTCATCCCCCACTCTCCTGGGGCTTAATTCCGGTCTAAAATTGGTCCCTCAGCCCCTTGGACATCTCAATATCATTTTGGCCAACTGCAGAAAACACCCACAGCATTAGCATGGACCTTTAAATCAGGGATTCAAAGGAAACTCCTTCCTGGAAAATGGCCGTGGGTTGGAAAGGTGATTTCAGAGAGGCCTCTGAGCACAGAGCAGAGAGAAGGACATCAGCCATCCTCCCCTCACGGGCTCCCACAATGAAAAACCCCCCTGAAAAGCAGATCCCATTTCTCTAACAGCTCCTGCTTCACAGACATCACTTTCAGGCAGTTTTTGTAACAACAGGGGGCAAAACAATGATATGACTGAAAACCAGCACTGATTCAAACTTGATTTTCCTCTTTGGATACCCATTTCCAAACCAACAGCATGTGACAAATAGTGGCACTGAAGAGAAAGGCAACAGCTCCTGCACAGCTCCTCACCCACTCCCAGAGGGTTTATTTTATTTCCAAACCAGCCTCCTGCAGCTAGCAGCATCTTTGTGAATTTTCAGGTTAAACTGCAAATCCTCCTGAGGAGTTTAGGGCCAAATTGAGTCAAATTATCACAGTAGGGAGAGAATAGTTCATCTATGAGCATAGGGAATGGGAGAAGAGAGGGGTCATCTGTTGGGAGAGGCTTGGTGCCATCATCAGGATGATTCAGCTGCTGCTGGTGGAGATGGTGATGGAGCAGACACAGCCTGGAGGCCCCTGGGGTGGAGGGCACTGGGGTGTCCAGGCTGACACCCTGCACTACTCCTGGAGAGGTGCAAAAACATCTGGTTTCAAAGCTTTGGCAGTAAAACACAGACTGCAGCCTCAGCAAGGTAAAATAAATTCAAAGTTATCTCTAATTAGAGATGCTCCCCTAGAGGTGCTCGTAAATCAGCAGGAATTGTCCTGCCTCGCTCATCCCACTGTGATCATAAAAACCTGGACATCCCTTGGCAGAGAATTCCAAACAGAAGGGAAACCTTGCACTGCCCCATTTGCTCTGAACCCCCTTGCCCCAGTGCTGCCCGTCTGGGACAGGTCAGAAGGTCAGCACCACCAGGGACCACCAGGTGAAACTAAACCTGAATACACAGATCTCCAAATGCACACCCCGGAGAAGGGGCTGCAAGGGCTGGGCAGAACAGGCTGAGGAGCTTCTCCAGGGGCGATTCAGAGAGCTTTCCTTGGTGGTTTGATGACTGTGGAGGTGTGGGTGTAAATCAGAGACGTTAAGGTTGGAAACGACCCCCAAGAAGAAATCCAACCATTGAACAAACACCAGGGCCACTAAACCACATCACAACATGCCACATCTACTCATTGTCTGAGCAATTCCAGGGATGGTGACTCCACCACTGCCCTGGGCAGCCTTTTCCAATGCTTCACCACACTTTAGTGAAGAAACTTTTCCTGATATCCTCCCCTGGCACAACTTGAGGCCATTTCCTCTTGTCCTGTCACTTGTTCCCTCAGAGCAGAGACTGATCCCCATCTTGCCACAACCTCCTTCCAGGGAATTTTAGGGAGTGACTGAACAACTTCCAGCACCTGTGAGATGCTCCATTCTACGTGGTCAGTAGGAATAATTTGGCAAGGACACACTGGAAGCTTATCCTCCCTGTCCTGCCAAAGGCACGGCAGCTGAGCAGGCAGAAGAACAAGCTGCAAATTCATCGCTTTGGGAGGGGCGTGGGCCAGCTCTGGAGCCACTAAAAATCAATGGGAGCTTTCTCTCCATCCTGAGCAGAAGCAGGAGCTGGGCCACAGCAAACAACTTTAATCACAAGTCTGAAGGGCTGGGCTCGCCCCCAAAGTGCCGCGTCAGAGCCGCCTCCCGGCCGGAGCTCCTGATTGATCCCCGGGTTATTGCCCAACAGAAGCCACAGCACAGCCAATAAAATTGTCAAGCTAAGCCCCGGCCCCTAAAATAAAAAGCACATCATTTAATCTAGTTCAGCTGTGTTTTCGTAGATCTTTGTGGAAAAGCCATTATTAGATCCATACTCAGGAGTTTAAGGTTTTTTTTATTTTCTGAAAGCCTGTGTTGCTATAAGCACGGGGCTTAGGGTATCATTAATCCATATTCTGTTACTGTGGCACAGCAGATTCCTCACTCGGTGAAAATATGTTCAATTTCAGAGACAACTAGCATGGAAATAAAATAAGGAAAAAAGGGGGAAGAGAAAGGGAAAAAGAGGGAGGAAGAAAAAAGAAAAAAAGGGACAAATCTGAAATGAAAATGACCTATCAAAAAGCAAGTATTCGGGGGAAATATTAGCACTTTTATCATAATGAGTTTGTGACCTAAATACATATTTCAAGGATGAAATTGCTGACCCTGTCTGCCCTCCACAGGAGGCTGAATGGCTCAATCGCAGTTTAATCTTCCCTGAAAAGGCTACAGAAGAATAATCCGGGCCTTGAAGAACAACACACATTCCTGATGCCCCAAGATTCGCAGTTTAACTCTTAAAAGGAGAGGGAAAAAAAACCCCTAAAATCCCAGCTCTCAGCCTCAAAAGACCCAGCAGTCATTTCCTCAGAAATAAAAATGAGACAAAACAAAAAAACCACACAACACATGATGAGGATGGAAAATAAGGGGTTGCTCAGATGAAGGGTGAAGCTTCAGAAACCCCTTTTTATTGTTTCTTAGAGGCAGAGCCTTTGTAGTAAACTTAAATCACTCTATTCCCTAATTCAGCTAATTTTGGTTGCAATCCCTTTGATTAGAGAAGACAAAAAAATTGCTTTGTCAAAGCCCACCTTGAGAAACCCTAATTTTTTTTTTCTTCAATCCAAATGTTTCTAATCTGATTATGCTGTTTTAGCAAACTAAAATATAATCTAGGAGTCAAAAATGTACCCATTTATCCGCGTTCCCCACCATGATGGGAAAAGAACAAGCTTTGGTTTTAAATTCACTCTTCTCAGGTGGGAATCAGTCAGGCCAGATATGGGGGAAGAGGATTTTTCTCCACTCAAGCAGTCCCTGGCTACTGCACTTGTCAGGATCAGAGAATCCCACAATGGTTCAGGTTGGGAGAGACCTTAAAGCTCATCTTATTACAACCTCCTGTCCTGGGGACACCTCCCACTGTCCCAGGCTGCTCCAAGCCCCATCCAGCCTGGCCTTGGGCACTGCCAGGGATCCAGGGGCAGCCACAGCTGCTCTGGGCACCCTGTGCCAGGGCCTCCCCACCCTCTGTGGGATTAGGAGGATCCTCCTGTCTCATCCCACATCCTGAGCTCTGAAGCCCAGATTTGAGGAGCTGCTACCTGGTACCCAGCTTGCCTTTCTCCAAAGGATTTTGGGCGACTCTAACCCTGCCAAGGGGTGCTGAGGGGCTTTGCTGGGAGTGCTGCTGCTCTGCCCAGGCTCCCCTGGGAGCTGGGAATGGCCATGGATGGGAAGGCAGAGCCTGCTGGGAGAGCAGCAGCCCAAGGTGGTGTTTATGAAGCAGTCACTTGACATCCTGAAATCTGGAGCAATGGGAACAGTCTTGAGGCAGCTGCTCGTTACCCACCCCCAGGGAGAAGGCACCTTTGGTCACAGACAGACTCCAGCAGGTCGTAGGCAGAAGGATCATTTATTGCAAACCACGTGGGGAGGCAGAGGACTTGACTGCACCCTCTGTATTATTCCTCATTACAAATCATCCCTCTAAAGTGGGTGAACCTGGGGGGCATTGGCATTTTTATCTCCTCATTTCTGTAGCTGGAGCACACCAGCTTCTCCCCCCAGTCCGTCAGAAGCACCTTTCATTTCACCACTCTCCGTGACTGAGAGCTCCATGCCTGGGAAGGCTCTGCCTGGAACTCCTGCACACTGCTGCAAGGATATTCCTGCTGTAATTACTGCCCCTCCCTGGACAACAGCACAGGGAAAGCACACAGATGACAGATGAACAAGCCCCTGTATTTATTCTCTGCCTTCACCTTCACAACCACACCAGCAAAAAGATGACTCGTGGTCCTGTGTTGTCATTTGCCCACTCTCACAGACTTTGTGCTAGAAGGGCTGTGCATGATGTCATATCACGCTAATCCACAGCAAGATCCTGCCTTTTCTTATCCTCAGCTTCTGACAAGAAGCTGCAGCTCTGCTTTAGCCCAAAATAAACACAGAGCTGCCCATTTTCCCTTTTACACCCGGAGTGCCCACACCTGATGTAGCAGGGAAACACAGGCCTTGAGAATCTATAGCTGTGAATTCATCCCTTGTGGAGATTGTGCTCCTCTTGAACATTTTTTAAGCTTTAATTCTTCAAGAAAAGGTAAAAATCAATGGTGAGATCCCATTTGCCAGATCCTTTCCTAGGTAACCTCTTCCTCAAGAGATAAGACGTTTTACCCTGCATGCTCCATGTAATTTCAGCTAAATAATGATAAATCAAGGCCACACTCCTTATTCACATTCCCCCTCTTTCTCACTCCACGAACAATTAAGAGAACACTCGAACCCATCAGGAAAAGTTGGGAAAAGACACCCAGCTCCCAGTTTTTCCAGCACACCGTGGGAACAGAGGCCGCCTTCTTACTCACAAGCGAACTGCAGCCTGGCTTCTCTGCTGACAATCGTTCCGAAGGGGTTTGTTGCTACACACTGGTACATCCCAGCATCCTGGCTTTTATTGGGATTATTGATCAGCAGGCTGCCTTCCACCAGGCTGTAGCGGTAATCCATGCCCACGTCAATGCTGCTGCCATTTAACTTCCACCTGGAGCACAGAATGCCAAAGTTAAACTCTGCTGATGCTCAGGGACGCTCCTGGGTATTTGAAAACGCAGCGTGAAGTAAATAAAGGAAGGTTTAGAATGGCTCTGGCTAGTAATTAAAAATAAAATAAAAAAAGGAAGGCAGAAAAATGCAAAGTTCCTGAGTGGTATTGAAATATTCCAGTATTTAAGTGAAAGAGCAATATCCTTGACAAATATTTCAGTCTCTGAAATGATTAATGCTTCTGTAGTTGCTGGTGCTGCTGCTCTTTGGAATCAATCATTTGGCAAGGGGAAATCCCTGAAACGGGATCTCTAACCCGTTCAAGTCCACTGAGGATTCTTTTTTCCCCCTCTCAATTTCCTGGTTGTTTGTTTATAAATTTAAAAAAATTCCCTCCCAGCAGGTGTTGTCACAAAGTGGGGCACTGAGGAATTCCAGTGCCAGGATGGAGCGAGGAGGGGGACACAGCACCTCCCATCCCCTGGGTGTACGGAGAAACCACAGAGATGTGTTTCACCACGAATCCATGGATTTTATGGCATTAAATTCCTGGCTGTGCCAGGAGACAGCACGGAGGCTGAGGCCTGGTGACTCTAATTGGTTTCAGAGTGGCATTTACTGGTGAGCAGAGCGAGAGAGGCACCAGAGGAAAGAGAAGAGCAGCGCCAGTGATTTACAGCAGCAACAGCACGGCAGCAGGACAGCACCTTCCTCCAAGGACCCCAAAGCAGCTACTAAAGCTGAAAAGATTTAAGAGTTTTGTCCATGTTTATGGAGAAGGATGGTTAACCTGAGAGCCAGGACTATTTATAATCCTTTTGTAACCTTTTAGAACTCCTGTCCAGATTTTGCAGTCGAGTTGCAATCCCTGGAGATTTCCTGGTGTCCATTCCCTCTGTTCCTAACGCTCCGGAGTCACAGAACATCCTCAACTGGAAGGGCCCACAAGGATCATCCAGGACACCCCAAACCCCACCCTGGGCATCCCTGGCAGCGCTGTCCAAACGCTCCTGGAGCTCTGGCAGCCTCGGGGCCGTGCCCATTCCCTGGGGAGCCTGAGCAGGTTCTCTGGGGGAAGAACCTTTCCCAAAATCCAGCCTAAACCTCCCTGGCACAGCTCCAGCCACTCCCTGGATCCTGTCCCTGGTCATACAGAAGAGATCAGAGCTGCCCCTTGGGAGGAGCTGCCTGGTTTTTGGTTGGGAATTTTTGGGATCAGCACTGTGGAAGCCTCCAGGGACATCACTGTTACACGCAGGAGAAAGGCTCTTGTGTGATGGTTCTAAGAACAGTTAAATGTTCAACAAACCCAATGGTTGGTCTGGGATTTCCTTTCACTTCACAGCTCAGCTTCACTTTCTTCTCCTCCGAGTCCAAGGGGAAGATCACGCTGTTGGGCTCCTGCAGGAAAACCGGCCCGTGCAGGGTGTTGTCATCTGCATTAAACAGGGAAAATGGGACAGGTCAGTCATGGAATCTCCATGTTCCCAGGCTTAAAATATAAAACAATGTCTCAGCAGCAAGAGGCCGTGTGTCATTCACCTTGGAAAAGACCTGATGACACTTTATTTAGTTTATAACAGCAGGTTTTTTTTTCCAAAAGCCACTGAACCTCACATGGAGTCATGAAAATATCCTACACTGAACAGAGCACAGAATGAAACCTCACCCAAAGTTCAAACAATGGGAACAGGCACTGTTTTCATAGCAAAGCTCAATTCAAATCAGAGTCCTTGGCTTCACCTTTAAAAATGGAAATGTTTTCCTTGCAAATTTACCCCCCGCCATTGTTAAACAGAGTTACCCAGGAGCCTGAGCCAGAGGGTCCCCAGCACGTCCAGCCCCAGTGCAACTGGTCCTGCCACCCCTGGCTGAAACCCTTCGCAGTCATGGGGTGCATCAGCCCTCTGAGGGGATGGAAACCCTTTCACACCCCCTGCCCTCTCCATGCTCTGATGCCTCAGGAATCCCCCGGCACCAGCCCCGCACCTCCCCGGGAATGAGGGTCCCAAGAGCTTTTGGTGACCAGCCCTGGCAAGGACACTCCACACTTGTGCCCTTCAGAGGATTAAAAACTCACACTAAACACAAGTAGAAGAGGGAAACTATTTTGGCAAAACAACCTGACATGACCTTCAAGGAGCTCAGGAGTCATTCCCAGCAATCCAGCACTCTGAGGCTGGGGATTACTGACGGGAGCCTCCCTTGTGCTGACTTTCCTTCTTCGTTTTAAAAATACACTTTGATTTTTGGAGCTGTTAACTCCTTCCTATCTCCTTCCCTCTCTCCTCAACCACTTTCTGCTTTCACCTTATCAATTTATCCCCTCTCAGAGCTGGTGCTGAGGGTGAGAGCTGCTCACAGGTCCATCTCTGAGCCGCAGCTCTTCCCTGCCCACTGCTTTGCAGCGAGCACAGGATTTCAGCAAATTCCCTGACACTGCTCAGAACACCCACAGAAAGCTACGACGCAGATTCACTGCTCTCCATCCTGTTTGGATCAGACAGTTTCATCTCCACCGTGCCTGTTCAGAACACAAAAGAAACCAACTTTTCTTCCCTGAAAAGATCAGCGATCTTGATTTCACTGAGACTTTTCCTCTCATCAGTGTCAATGCCTGGCTGCTCCTCTCAGTTTAGTGCAAGTAAGGACACAGTGGAAGTGCTCACAGTCAGAAAGCCTTGCAGCTGAATGGAAGGAACCTTGATTTAACATTTTTAGATTGTTTTCCAATCTTTTCCTGCCCTGTCTTTACAGCAGACTCTGTTCTTTCGGTGTGCAGGGACTTGCAGGGATGTGAGCACGGAATTCTCCTGAGCCAGGCAGCTGAAAGCCCACCTGGATGGGGACCCAGGAAATTTGTGGGTATGGGAGGTCAGGGGAAAATGAATAAATAAAACATAGAGATGATGGGATGTACAAAAAATACAGAAAAAAAGGAATGAAGAGAAGATGATGGATCTTCCAGGTGGAAGGAGGGTGAGAATGAATGGGAACAGCTTTCACTGGGAAATCAGCTGGATTTACCAGGGACAGAACAACAGCTCTTCACTCCAGGGAGAGCACATTCTGTCATCTCCACAGAAGTATTTCAAAGAGACTCTGCCAGGAAGATTAGAAAGGAACCAGCTCTTCCCCGTGTCTCCTCCCTCAGGCCCCATCACAAAGGAGGATGCACCAAGCACACAGTCACAGGCCTTGTATTTATCTTTATTTTTAATTATATGTTAACGATACCTGACTGAAACTCATCTATTATTCAAAACACATTTCACATCATCTCCAGCTTTAAATTACACCTGTGTGCAACTCGCTGCTGCTGGTGGGAAAAGATAATAATAGCCATGGAGCATATGGGACTGGATTATGGCATCCAGACTTGTTCCTGAGACCCAGGGCTGCTTCACTCCCTGAGCAGTCTCGTTCACCCTAAGAAAGAATATTATAGTCTGGCTCACAAAGATTATAGCTCTGAGTGCTGTATGAGAGGGTTTGAAAGCAAGAAATTTAAAATAAATTTGAATTTATCCAGTTTTCCCATTGGAAAAGACAGAAGCTGGCCTGGTGCTCAGGTCCTGGGTAAGGGCTGCTTCAAATCCCAGAAACACAGAGTCTGATTGTGGCACGAGCCAGACCATCCCAGGTAATCCAGTTAGGGACCTGCTGACTCAGGGATGTGTTGGGTTGCCTCTGCCATCTGCCTCACACCCCTCTCTGTGCTGTCATGTGCTGTTATTTCAATTAGAGGGTGTCAATTTATATCACATCACACCGAAGGTCAGACTCCTGGTCCTCCTCCCATCACAGGAAAGCACACCTTGCATTAAAAGTGAACAGTTCTTCTGCTTGAGGTGGGAAACAGGAACAAATCTAAGGGTGCAGAAGTGTCCCCACATGTCCAGGACATCCCCTGGCTGTGGGAAACAGAACAAATCTAAGGGGTGCAGAAGTGTCCCCACATGTCCAGGACATCCCCTGGCTGCAGGAGCAGAGGTTCAAGTGCAGCATCCTGCTCTTCAAGGGATAATAAACCAGTCCACAGCATGCAGTGGGAGTTACATGTGCCAGAACCACCACATCCTGTGTCATTAATTAGTGAGCAATTTACAGTTCAGAAAACACAGACTCAAGACAGAGAACATAGAAATAGTCACAAATAGGTGAAAAGGCTGAATTAGCCTACTAAATAACTCAATTTACCTAAGCTGAAACAGAAGCTCATGAAAGATCAGACAAAAACACTTCCAAATATTCCACCTGCTGCTGAGACTGTTCAACATTCAGCTTTCATATGGAAAAAAAAACTCCTGCCCTTCCTGTCAGGCAGCAAGAGGAAAAATCCTGGTGCAGTTTTCCAGCGACAGGAGCTGGGCAAGGCAGGGAGAAGCTCTGAGAGCAGCTGCAGCCTATCTGGGGAACAGAAAAGCAGGAAAAACCTTGCAACACCGGGCAGATAAAATTACTTTGAGTGCCTTTCTTCTTCCTCTTATTGCTGCCTGTGTATAACCAAGATAAGCAAGTCCACACTATTTAATCTGCAGCCTCGACGTGCGATTGAAATCGGGGCAGCCCAGATCCCAGCGCTGTGTGATAAGGGCTGAGCCACAGAACCTGGCAGGGGAGGGGGATTCGGTCCACAGAGCACTAAAGAGTCACTAATAAATAAAACAAGCTGCCATCTAGATTCTTGCAGACAGGAAACTACGAGTGCCTGCACCAGAAAAAGCCCATTTTTGGCTAAGTTGTGTTACTCAGATGTTCACTGTCAGCACGGCATTTGCGCCACTGAAGTGTCTGCTTTTGTGGGAGCAAAGTTTTGCTATCTGGATAACTCTGAAATACATGAATTTTACACTTTTTTTCTTTTTTTTTAATATAAATTCAAAGTGGGAACTTTATTTCTGTTGCAGTAATGTCCAGGGACTTGCACTCCAAGAGAGATAACACATTTTTGGCTTATCACCTGTGAACACTACAGGCAGCTCAATCCACAGAAACCACCGAGGCTCTTTGCTGTGCTTAGAGGCTTTTCCCCTCACCCTTCTCATCAGATTGTGTTTAATAGACTCTCTTTTGGTCCTTCCACCAAAAAAGATCAAGGAAGCAATGCATATCTGTGTATAAACACCTGAAAGTGCTCAGTTATTTTAGCCCTCTTCCCCTTTACACCACTCTACAGCTGCTGCCACTCCCCACACATTTCTCACTGTCCCAGGACAATAAAAGAAATAACCTTCCCAGACAAGCTAACTGGTGAGACACTCCCAGGAGCAGATTTTATTTTCCTGAGTTACATTTCTTTTGAAGAGCCCAAAATGAGTTAACCCAGAATGAACACGAGCCGCCCTCAGCTTAAGACAACCTGCAAACAAGATTGGGTTCCAAAAAGCATTTTTCCCCCTCCTTGTCAGATAAAACAAATGTACTCCTGCTCTGGGTCTGCCTCCTCTGACAGAAGTGTATTTCTTTCAGTAAGAGGCAGGATCTAGGAAATTTCAGTCGATTTCACAATAAAAGCAGCATTTTAACCACAGAAGGAGGTGTGTGTCCATATGGCGTTGGACGGAATGTGATAGATCATTTACAAGAACATTCTGCTCGATATATATTTTTCCCCCTTGTGAATCACAAAACCTATTAAAAAAAAAAAAAAAAAAAGCCAGATTAATTGGAATGCATTCCAAATGAAGAGTATCTTTGCTGTGTCCCTCCAGTACCCCAAAGCTGAGAGCCAGCACAGGCAGGTGGATGCTAAATGCTGTCATCTCCCCTTGCTTTTGAGGAACTGAAACATGAGGAATGTCAGCTGAGGTTAATTCACACCCAACAGGTGGAACCGTTCCTATTCTCTCTGAACATTAAGCCTGGTGACAGATCCTGGTACCCAAATAGAACTGCTTTAATTTCCATTGAAAGTTATGGCCAATTTGAGAGAAAGTTTAATTGAATATTCCACACCGTAGGGAAAGATAATAACTAAACTGAACAGAGAATTCTTGGAGTATATCCAGTATAAATGAGAAAAATCCTCTCCTTGTTTGCTGCCGAGGGAGTTGCTGCCTGCTCCACGTGCTGGGGTGTTCTCACACAGCGCTACAAGTCGGCATTTCTTCGAGACAAAACTGCACCTTGGGAAGAGCAGCCCGTCAGAAAAGTGGGGAGTGGAATGGATAGGACAGCTCAAGGGCATGGCTGGGTAACACACCAGCCTGCTCCTCAAGGGGAGCAGCTGCATCCCATCCTCCTGAGCAGGGAAGGGCTCCAGGGGATGGCTCGCTCCGTAATTTTTGCCTATCACTTGTATTGACATCAACTGCAATCAGTGCTAACGGCTTTGAAATTAAAACAAAGAATTTCTTACACCACGTAGTCCTACTACACCTAGTTCCACAGGCTTCTCAATGAACAAGACCCACTAAAGGTGCTTCCCATTTAAAAAAAAAAGAGATTAAGAAAAAGAGATCATTTTAAGGCATATTAAGTGTGGTTTTTCAGGGAAGGGCCTCATAGCTCTGCATCTTTGGGGACAGCCCCTTGAGACAAGACTGGGCTTCTCTTGCAGCAACTACAGGTCTCCAACAGGTGACCTCCTGCTGTCCCCTCTGTCCTTCTGCTGTCCCCTCTCCCCTCCTGCCATCCCCTCTGTCCTCCTGCTGTCCCCTCTCCTGTCCTGCCATCCCCTCTCCTGTCCTGCCATCCCCTCTCCCCTTCTGCTGTCCCCTCTCCCCTCCTGCTGTCCCCCTTTCCCCTCCTGCTGTCCCCCTTTCCCCTGTCCCAGCTCGCTGCTGTCCCAAGCCCAGAGCAAGCCCCTCCTGAGAGGTGACAGCTGACACACAAGTGTCTGCTACCCGAGCTCCAAGGCAGGGTCAGATATTCCTCAGAGACCACAGGGCAGCCACAAAAACCCGGGAGACGGGGAGGGATAAATCTCCACTCTCGCAAGGGCAGGCGTGGTTCGAGATGGAGACAGCAGTGCTCTGCTGACTCTGTTCAGGAGCGACCCGAGGACCTGGAGAGCCTGGATTAAAGGCAGGGTGAAACCCAGCAGGGTGCCCTGAGCTCTGGGGGAAGGTGGGACCCAGCAGTGTGGGAATGCCAGGAGCCAGCACCCGAATGCCAGCGGCGGCTCTGGGAGCTCTGCGAAGTCTCTCCCTCAGCCTGTGCCCCAGCCACATCCCAGCCTCTCCTATTTATGTGCCACAAGGTTAATTACAGCAAGTGCCATCGAGGCAGCAGGTTCCACGTCAAATGCTGCTACCTGATCATACACACAAATGTGGATATTCCCTGTGCCATGCACACAAATGTGGATATTCCCTGTGCCATGCACACAAATGGGGATGTTCCCTGTGCCATACACACACATGTGGATATTCCCTGTGCCATACACACACGTGTGGATATTCCCTGTGCCTCTCTCCCGGGTCCAGACAGCCGGGAGAGGCGATTCCTACCACAGCACAAGGAGTGCCCTTGTCCTGCAACAAGCCCCTCATTGACCAGGATGCAATTTGTGTTCTCTTAGCAAGTCAACAGCCTGATTGTCATCACAGATGTTCCCTTCAGTATCCCACAAAAGGACATTGCTCTGGTGCTGCAGAAAATCACAAATTTCTTCACCACGCAGCCTCTTCCCTGCGCCATCGCAGCCAACAGCAGGCAAATAAACAGAGGAACTCTCAGTGCTCTGTTGAGGACAATATCAGCCCACGACAGAGCTGTGAGTGTAAAACAACAGGAATAATCAGATTAATACAATGCTAATGGTGCTACCACCAGTGCTGAGTATTCTTGCATAGAGCTGTTTGTGAATAGAAATGTTTCAAAGGCCTGTGCTAATTACCTATTTATTTATTAGCAAAATGCAAGGTGCTGATATAATTGCTGTCTGCCAAGAACACACACCATTACTGTAAAACTTTCAGCTGTCCTGAGTATGACAGGGACTACAAAGTGGATATATTAAAAAAGCAGAAGTCGTTGGTTACATGCACCTATTTTAAAGCCACGTATTTCCTTTCCACAATACCTCCCTGAAATTCAATGGATTTTAATCTTTGATGTAATAAGGAAGGTGTGTGAGAGCCAGGTTAACAAATGCCATCCTCCCCACCCCACCAGCGGAGAGGCAACGTTATGAAACACTGGCAGTGAAAAAGCCTCTTCCCTTTAAAATCCCGAAGCCTTAGAAAAGACAAGTCCCTGGGGCAATAACCTATAATCTCTGTCTCATCTACTGCTGGAAAAACAAAGACAACTCTGGCAGTGTGTCCAGGCTCTCCATTGATTGAGGAGCCAAGCCTTGCGGAAAGCTCCAAGGTGAAAGGAGCTCTCCGGCGCTTCGCTTCAAGGTGACGCCTCTTTTCTCTCTTCAGGCTTAAGCACATTAGCCACTGTCAGAAGGAACGCTGAGCCCTGCCAACTTTTTATCCAGCTATTTACAGAGAGGTTTAGACCGTGGCTTCCCCTCTCAAATATTTGTGAATAAGCAGATGGAATTACCAGGGCCTCGTGAGCTCGCTGGGAAGAGGGAGGAATTATCATCCTGGCACTCTGGGACCCAAACACCTGTAACTTAATTTGCACCATGGCACCGGTCAGAAAACGCTCATGGGGTGGTTCAGTCTGTCGAGGGGCACTGGAAACCTGCCAGTTCTGGCTCATGGGCACACAATCTGCAGTTAGGGCAAGGAAACACGAGCTGGGCACAGGGGGATCCATCAGGGATTCCAACCAACAGGCACAGAGCTTTTAAACCACGAACAAAGCAGAGACTAAAACACCTCTTTGTTAACTCAGTCCACAGCGTGCACATTTCTCCTTGGCTGCTTGGTTTGGGCAATTCTGGAGCATTTCCAAGTCCCTGAGACAACGGTGCAACAGGACACGAGTGACAAGGTTCCATCATCTCCACCTGATGGAGGTTTGTTTTCTCCCTATTTTGGAAAAAGCCAAGTAGAATTAAACTGTAAACACACCCCTTTCTACCATAGAGCACTGGCACAGGCAAGTTTTAAGCATCTGCCTCATTACAAATATCACACTCTGCAATTTTCTTACTATTTCTAAGTCGTTCAGCCCTTGCCTTAAGAAAGGACAGTATCTCAATATAAGAAATTTAAAGGTAACTGAAAGAATGGTGAGAGAAGGAAACCTCATGTTTATCATGTAATAAATCTGTATTTTTGGGGCAAAATTTTCAGCATCAGCTTCTAATGGTCTGATGAGAGACTGATGGCATCCTGAGCATCTGGGGTTTAAAAAGCACCAAGATATTTAGGAAAAGAGAAGGATCTCTCCTTTGGAGTCCTACAGAGAGGTAAATCCAAGCCCTTCCTTGCCAGGCACTGCACATCCCGATGCTGGGCAGGCTCCTGACCCTGCACAGGAAAACCTCACTCACTTTTCACCGCTGCTAAAGCAAGAAAGTGTTTAATCCTGTAAACAGGATCCGAGGCTGTAATCTCCAGGTGGTTCTGTTCCATAAATGGATTGAAGGCATTTGAAGTCTGCAGTCGGGACACGGGGCTGGCAGCTCAGCTGCTCTAACTCTCTGTAACTTCATTGCAGTTGCTGGAATCGCTCCAATTCAGGGCACATTTGAGGAGCTGCCCTTCAATTTTTTCATTGTTATTTTTTCAAAATGTTTCTGCAACCCTCAGCAGAGCAGGAACAAAAGTCAATCCCAATCTGCAGCGGGCAATTCCCTACACAGAGGAACACAGAGGGTACCTGCTGTGGCTCTGGAAGCTGGGACACACCAGCACTGGCAGCCACTGCACAGGCACTCCTCAACCCTAAAAGTCATCTCTTATCCCCATTTTTCTGCTGGGTCATCCCTGCAGAGGAACCAGACCCTCCATATGAACACAGACACGCAAACACCAGACCCCACACGAACCCAGCCTTAAAATTAACACCACAAAATGCCAAACTGAGGGAGGCTTAAATAAAGTTCTCAGAGTTCAATCAGCAAAACATCAAAGGAGCAGCCAGGAGTACAATTTGTGCAATCTGCCCACGGATAACATGTATTCCTTTAATTTTTTTAAATGTTATGAACTTTTGAGTAACACAGCAGGGAAAAGATAACAGTAATAGCTGTCAAAACCCTGACTTGTGACTTCTTACACCGCGATTCAGCGCTCTCCAAACCTGCTCAGATTGGTGGCATTTGTGAGGAGAGCCTTTCTTCCCTCTGCTGCCACACCAGCAGGTCAAGCTTTCAAACACTCCTCGCTCACCTCTAAAGAGCAGCACGATGGGGATGCCCCAGAGACAGAGTTCTCCTCCAGTGGTCCATTTTAAACTCCCATGCCCAGCTCAGCTTTGGGAAGAGAAGCTCCTTTTTGTGGTGTTTCAATAATAGGAGAAAACTGCTCCTGGAAACAGAGTCTTTAATGCAACACGAGGAAATGGCCTTAAGTTGTGCCAGTGCAGGTTTAGATGGGATATTGGGAAAAATATCTTCACTGGAAGGGTGGAAGGGGTGGAGTCATCATCCCTGGGAGTGTTCAGAAAGGTGTGGATGTGACATTTGGGAACAGGGCTTAGTGGTGGATTTGGCAGTGCTGGCGAATGGTTGGACTGGATGGTCTTAGAGGGCTTTTCCAACCTCAACAATTCCCTGATTCCATGACATCAAAGAGCCTCAATTTCCCAACAGAGCCTTTCTCAAGGGTAAAATTTAATTTTTCTTTGCTTATGAAGACTTCTGGTTCCTCACCTAGAGAGCACTGATACAACCTCATGCAAAATGCAGCGAGTTGCGAGCCAACACTTTGGGTTAGACTGAGCTGGTGGGAGCTTTTCCTACCAAAGAGATGCAAAGCAGTGTGCCTGTGACAGCAGTGCCATGGTCTGCACCCCTTCCAGGGCTCCCCCCGGGCAGGGGGGAGCGAGGGAAGCAGCGCAGGCAGCAGCAGCAGCAGCCCCAGCACCGCTGCCAGAGCCACGGCTCTGCTGTCTCCTGCCTGTACCACATCGACGCCTGAGGTGGCCACCTAAAACCAGAGGCTACACAAAATGAGAGAATAAAAGTAGGTATTTATCTGAAGAGCCTTCAAAGGCTCACCCTGGGCAGGCCAGAGGCTCGACCCAAGATGGACCCTGGGTCACGGGTTCTTCACACTTTTATCAGGTTGGTTCATTTGCATATCAGGGTTCATTCTCCAATTATAACCCCAGTTCATGATGTCATTACCCCAAGTTTGCCCCCCTCTTCAGAGGTCTTAGTTTACACATTTTGGGGCTGGTGTCCTTGAGGAGCAAACCCAGAGAGGTTTGTTGTGTCTGACCAGCACAAGAGAACAGCAGCTCACAGGGCACACAAACTTCAGAGTTCCACACCAGGCAGTGCAGGACTTGAAAATATAAAAGTTAAAACCTAAGGCATCAACATCACCCAGAGGCACTCAGCACAAACACAGCAATTGCACCCCAGAGATGGAACAGAGCAAGATGTCCCCAGGAGGAGCCTCTTGTTTTGCTGTCAGGCACAGAGGAGAGCAGGAAAAGCTCAGACGAGGCGCGCTGCAGGAAAATGACTCCAGGGATCAAAAGCAAACTCAGTATTAATGAGGAGAGCGAGGCAAGAGTTGAATGGAGGGCAATCACGTGTATTTTCTTAATCTGATCAAGGCCTATTACTTTATAATTAAACCCCAAATTTACTTCATTGTTCAAAAAGAAATGCTGGTTTACTGTGCTGATGTGATCAACACGGAATGAAATAAAGTGAAATCAATCAATCACTATGCAAAGTCCATTTATGCCAAGCCAGTATATATATAAATATATACACACACACATATATATATCCTGAAGCCTTATAGAAGACATAGATTAGAACTACAGTGCAAAATAAGTGTTTTTCCTGCCTGTATTTTAGTATAAAAAGCCCAAAATATCAGGAAGATGCCAAAATAGGAGCTGGCTTGCATCATTCATCTGAATGTCTGACTTGGGCAACTGGGAGACGAGCAGAGTTGTAGTGGTTTGTTTTTCTCTTTTGGTAAATTACAAGTCAGAAGTTAAAAGCAAGAAAATTAACGAAAATCAGGTAATTTCATTCTAGAGCAGAGAAGGCTTAATGGGTATTTGAAATAATGTGCCCTGCTTCAGCAATTTTTTCATTACAATTGCAAAAAATAATGGCTTTCTGTGTTTTGAAAATTAAGGATTATACTGGATTGAGAACGCACTACGAAAAGCCTAATTTTTTTTTTTTTAGAAGCCTCAAAGACAAATAAGAATTTCTGTAAGCAGCCTTTTATCTGGGACAGAGAGCTTGGGTTTTAACTTTTCTCCAGTAAGCACAGCAGCACCCTCCATAATGAGAAATGTGCAGACACAGTAATTAACCAGGGAATAACTCTTTTATGGACCACTCTGCTGGCTGGGCAGGGCGTTGTTCTGCCAGCAGCAAGAGTTCAAAGCCAGGGAGCTCCTCTTGACCCATTTGCTGCTCAAGCCATCACATCTGAGAGAGTTTCAGCTCTGTGGCAGTGGGGAAGTTTGTAAGAGCACTGAGGAAGTGGCCAAAGGCTGCTCAAAGACGTGAAAACAAACATAAAGACATGAAAACAAACATCTTTCTTAAAAACTACTGTCTTCATAAATATGCAAGAGATGGGAATGATAATATGTAATTAACACACGAGGGAATAGGCATCAAAATTAGTGCTGGGCTTTCTGCTGATGAATTTTTGGAGCTGCAGTAGCACAGAAGGAAGTGCCCAGCCAGGTAAAGGGGGGTTTCTCTCAGGTGGGTTTGACACTGACGTGGTTTTGTAGCTCAAGCTCATTTGTTACCCTCTGACCTTAATTAAACACACACATCCTTCATTCTTCACTCATAATCTGTCTCATACAGCAAAAAAAGATCTCTGTCAGTGCTGGAAATGCAAACATGACTGAAACCAGGTTGTGTTTATTCTGCACCAGCATGAGGTACCTCCTTCCTGCTTTGTTATGGGGTGATGGGTGGGTTTGGGTGGGAAGGGACCCTAAAGCCCACCCAGTGCCACCCCTGCCATGGCAGGGACACCTTCCCCTGTCCCAGGCTGCTCCAAGCCCCGTCCAGCCTGGCCTTGGGCACTGCCAGGGATCCAGGGGAGCCCTAAAAAGCCCATTAAAATCATGACTTAATGCTGAGACTGCTGACACCTCAGCAGGTTTCTGGTCTGTCTGTCCAATTAACATCCTCTAATTAAGGATTGTTTTCCCTCTATTAAGTCAACTACCAATTAACTACTACATCCTCCAACAAATCTAGTTAAAAACGTGTAAGCTGTTCATGGTTTTTGTTAGTGTTGCTACGATTTGAACTTCTTTTTGAACTTTTATATCAACTTTTCCTCAGCTCTTTACTCAGCACAAACGTCCCCTTGGCTTCTCCCAAGCAAGCCAAAGCCTGCTGGGCTCCTGCTGCAGCAGCACGACTTTGTTTACCTCTAGACAAGAATTAAAAGCATTTTACCCGTAAAGAACAAATGTTTACAGTGCAGAGTGCGCTGTGCCCATGTTTGCACTGCTCAGCAATGCAGGGAATTCATCCCTTAAATATTTCTCTAATCCCATGGACGATTTTTCATCTTGCTGGGTTTAGTCAAGGAGCACACAGTGAGCTCCTGCTTAAACAAAGCAAGTTCTCCCTCCTGAAGGAGCTCCAAGCACACGACCCACAGCCCATAATGAGCACGTTCCCTGTGTCCCATACAGGGACCAGCAGTTTGCCTGGAAAACTCATTTCCCCCCAAAGCCCCCCTGCAGCTCCCACCTCCTCCCCTACAGCTGCTCTGCCAACTTCCAATTCACAAAAGCAGAACCTCTCTAGAACCAAAATAAATACTAATCTTAAATTCAATGTACCCTGACAGCAAATAAGTTTGCTGTGCTTACTTCAGCACGAATAAAAAGCCTGCAAGGAGACTCCCACATAAGAGTATATTTACAAGTTCCATTACCCACTGGAGAGATTGATGTAATAAACCCATAATAAAAAGCCTCGTGTTATGGATTTCTCTAATGTTTCTTATCAAACAGCCTGTATTATCTTGGCTTGTGTATTCAATTTAAAATAGGTTTGCAATAAGTGCCTGAGAGCTGGAGGTCATTTTCCCTGAGTTTTCTGACACGCTGGGACGTGCAGTGTCTTTTCCTGCCCCGGGAAGCTGAAAGCAGTTTGGAGCTCGCTCGAGAGCAGTTTACAAAGCAGGCAGATGATGGACCCGAGAGAGGAAGAGTGGGAATGCATTACCTGAACTCCTCTTCATCCCTCCCAGCCACGGCAGAGCTCCTGGGGCACAGCACCCATCACAGTTTATTTTTCTGACTAAACAGGAGAGCGCAGTTGTTTGAGATAAAACCCGTCCCCAGAAATTGTTTTGCCACCAATTTTCACCTCGTTTGTATTTCATCCTGCCTGGCAGCAACACAGCCCAGGTGTTCCCCGGGACCTGCACGCTGCCTGCCTTGAGTCTGCTGCAGTGACTTCACCTTTTAGGTAAAAATAGCCCAAAATTGGGACAACAGATGTGGTGTTTGGAGGTGGAAGCAATAGCTAAGCACTTGTACCTATTTATTTCTTCCCTGGCACCAGATTTAGCTAATAACCATAAGTTGCTAATTAGGATTCAAAGCAATTTTCCTTCGGACCTATTTCAAATCATCGCAACACAATTATGCAACACATTTGCCTCATTTATTAAATCTTTTAAACACGTTGCTGTTTTCATTTTCAATTCTTAACCTCTCACTCTGCAGTGTCCTCTGCTCACTTTGAAGCAGCTCTGTAGACCTACACGAGTACATCAATTTTCCGTCCATCTCCCTTTCCCTGGCATCATTTCTGCTGAAGCCTCCTGAATTAACCATTCAGTCCCTGTAAAATCCATCCCCTAGAATCACACGGTGGTTTTTCTGATTTCAGTGGACACAGGACATCCAGCCCAGGTATCTACTGATGACAAACAGGGAATAAAACCATACGTATTTTTAGGCTTTGTGTGCCAACCACTTATAACCACGTTTTTCCCCCCCGTAACCAAATTTTGCTTCCATTAACCACCCAATAGCAGCAAAAAAAAGTTCACAGCCCCGAGGCCGCCTTCTTACACAAAAAAGAATAAACCAGTGGGGTTTTTGAAACAATTAACATCCTACAGAACAAGCTGCTCAAAATATTGGTCTGAAATAAAAGCAGAGATGCATTTGGCAAAGATGCAATGGAGCAGTTGGGTATTAAAGTGAAATCAAACCCCTTTAATTTTAAGAGATCAGCATTCTCATTGTGACAAGGGTGAAGGACACTCAGAGGTGAGCAGGGAGTTTGCCAGTGGAAAAAATTAAACATAGGGAGCTTATTGCTCATCAGTTGATTCATTAGACAGATGGACAGACATCCTCCTGCAGCCACTAGGAAGCACCTTCCATCCTTGGGAACACATCCAAAATATCTTCAAAATATTAGGGACACATTGGAATTAAAAAAAAATAATAAATAAATAAAAAGGCACAACTGTGTAAAGTTCAGGCAAAGTTTTCTCACCCCACATGGAAAGCCAAGCCCAGGCACCCACCTGTGCTGAGACAACGTCACCCTGCTACAGCCTGTCCATTTTTCATTGAGGTTTCCCTGTGACCTGGCTGGGCTGGAGTTTGGGGCACTCCCTGCAGCCTTCCCTGGGTGGAGGCATCACATCCCACCCCATCCCTGCCCCCAAATCCCCCCAAACTCCAACACCCCAGGCCGAGCTCCTGTGCGTCACAGAGACACGGAGCAAGGACACCATCAAACGTTTCGTGGTGCTTTTCTCACCGTGGTCACCTCCTGCTGTACCCAGCAGTCCACAATGACACAGTTCTGACACTCCTGCTCCCAGGTAACAGCATCTCACCCTTCGGAGCCATCCCAGGCTCCTTTACAAAGCTGCACTTTCCCTTCCCTGAAATCTCACTTTGAATTCAGGTTACAATCGATCCCTTTGTTTTTAACTCCATGGATAAGGGATCTCTGCTCCCAAACTCCAAGTGAGCTGTGAGGGGAGCTGGCACCTGCAAGTCTCACACATGCTGGGAACAAACTGGCTCCAGCACGTTTAAATAAATACATCCTGCTGACTTTTCAGCACTGGTGGTCTCTCCTAAGTACTCCCACAGCCCAGGAGCTCCCCAGTCAGCTCTCAAGTGGAACCTGAAGTCTGGAAAGAAGAAGGAGCAGCAGAGCCACTGATGGAAGCAGTTCTGACTGGCAGGGATGACCGAGGCTTCTTTCACAAGCAGGGACTGTGCCACGTTATTCCTGACCCAGGGAAAAACTGAAACTTTTCTTGGACTATGCCTGCAAAACACAACCCCTGTGTGCAGCTAATAGAGCTGGAGACATGGACTGGCAGCTGCTAAAATTCCACACTTCAGTCCCTGACAAAGAGGAGTTGTTTCATCCGTGCTGGACACCTCCCTGTTGTGTTGAGATGTGTGGAATTTAAAGCACTTTAACACCTCTGGAATCAAGGCCCTCCTTCCAGCTCTTTGCTTGTGTCCTGCATTTCTGAGCACGGATGTGAGGAGCCACCACAGCAGAAATGACAAATGTCTGCAGGAAAAGTGTCCATGGAGCTGCTCCAGGGGCTTGAGATGTTCCCTCTGCTCTGNGGGCTTGGAGCAGCCTGGGACAGTGGGAGGTGTCCCTGCCCATGGCAGGGGTGGCACTGGATCATCTTTAAGATCCATTCCAACCCAACCCATTCCATGATAGAAAGATGCTTGAAAAGCCTAAATTCACACTGCATTTGCTCTGATCAGCTTAAATAAACCCTTAATGTTTTTACAACACAAGTCATGTGGGTTGGGGTGTTTTTATGGCCTTTTCCCCTGTTATTTAACAGCTTTTCAAAGGAAGACGATGCCCAGGACCAAATTTTAATGGAAGACCTTGAACAAATTACAGCAAAAGAAAATTTGAATGCTTGATAATTTAAGTGTTATATTTTTACTACCACTGTGAACCCAACCCTAGCAAATTAAAACAGGAAGAATTAATTGGATATGCAAATAAGATTATTCACTATATAAATCTAATTACATAGCAATTTGCTTTAACAGCATGAAAAAGACAAAAAAGACTCTTTGTAAATTGTTTTCAAAACCACCTGTAGCACAACAAAGGGGAAGGGCTGCAGCTGAAAGGTGCTCACTGCAGCACTAATCAAACAAGGTGTTTTGAAGATCTTACCGAGATCCCTTTGCCGTGGGAACCCTGCTCTGTTCCCTGACCTCCAAGATACCATTTTTACTTTTCAAACACACCCCAAAACACTGCCTCTGTTTTTATCCCAGGAACACACAAAAAAGGCTGGATCTTGGGAATATGAGGTGATTCTGGTCACAAATCCTGACTTTTTTGAGCTGGACCAGGCTTATGTTCATGCCTGAGCACAGAGGAGCAGTGGATCTGCTGGGCTGGCACTGGGCACACCAGCAGCAGGCACTGGGAGCTGCTGGCTGCACATCCTGAGCCTTTCAGAAAACAAAAAGGGACAAAGGAATAATTAGCAGAAGCCCACAGTGGGCGAGGGAGATCTCTCCAGGGGGAAAAAGCCTGTTAATTTGGGAGCCTTTTGTGTCCAAGAAGCACATTACACTGATGGCCAATTTATTTCTTTGAGGAGCTACTTGTCAGGGAGAGTAAAAATTATCAACAGGATCACTGGAATTGATGAAGATACAGAATAGCTGAGACCATAATTAGTGTCCATGTGCCACCCCTGATAAAGGGCCCCAATCACCCATTTTCTCTGACTGTACATTGAATTTTGTCATCTGAATCTGCTTCCCTGGTTCACAACTGGGCATCTAAACCAATCCAGAGTGAAAAGCATTAAAAACATGTTCCAAAGAAAAGGAATGCAATGTTTACACCTGTACAGCAAGCAAGTATTGAGGTCACCTTATGGAAAGCAAGGTGTTGTTACTACAGAAAATTAAATTTGATCCACGTAAGAAAAACCTACAAAATACTGAAGAGTTGTTAAAAAAATAAATGTGCAGTGGAGGCAGAAATTTGGTGGTTTTTTGTCGCTTAAACTCAGTGTATGGAGGGGTTTTGCAGCCTTTATTGCCTATTTTCCATTATATTAACAAAGAAAGGGAGCGTTGCCCTTGCACTGCAGATATGGAAATCTACACTCAAAAGAAACGCAGAAATTTGGCGAACACGGAGGATTTTTTGTCACCTAAACTCTGTACACAGAATTTGTTTGCAGCCTTTGTTGCCCATTTTAGATCGCATTAATAATGGAGGATAGCTCAGGGTGAGAGTTCCACGTCTGCCGAGCCGCTGGTGCCACGTTTATGTGGTTTAGCAAAGCTGTTTTTCCTTTAGGCCCAGACTGGCTGCCAGTGCATCTGCACAGCCAAACTGATACATTTTCCTTTTTATTTTAAACTCTCTGTGGGCAGCTGCACAGTAACTCATGAATTTACATGAGAGCTGAAGTCTTCAGGAACAATTTAAAAGAGTTTTTAAACTCCTGCTTCCTCAAAAAACAAGGACTGGGAGGGACAAATCCTGCAGACAACATCAGCAGGGCTTGTTTTGGTGTCCTCCAGCACCACTGAGCAACTGGTGCAAAATTTTGTGTTGTTTTCTCTAATTTTTGCCTCTTTTCCTCTGCCAGGGGCAGCCAGGCCAGCTCTCAGGGGTGCAAACCAATGGCTCAGTGCATGGGAAGGGGTTTTTCTACCTGGGAATTTATCCTTGTGTCAACCCTCCTCTCACCAATTTGGACTGACACATATTATCAGCTGACACACCTTAAAAATGGGCTTTTTTTAAAAAAAAAAAAAGCTATGTTATGACATCTCTTAAAAGCCAAAACCCTTCGTAACTGCTGTATTTTCACGCATCCCCTAAAGACTCCTAAAAGAAAGCAGTGAAATGCCAGAGAATGCCTCCACTCAAGAATGAGAAGGGGCGGTTAAGTTTCAGCAGTAATTGGATGTCACATTAAGGAAAGTCACAATAAAAGAGGTGTTTGACGCCTCTGCCGTGGATTTCAACACAACACCTTGCAGGAGGTGTGAGTGGCAGTGCTGACTCCGAGGTGTAGGAGCTCGCAGGGTAACAACCTCGCACAGATCAATCCTGCAAAGCACTGACAGGCACATTTCGCTCGTACCCTCCCAGGAAAACCCACGCCATAAGCACATTTTCCACCCAGCAAGCACTTTCCAAACCAGCACAGCCACACCTGGACTTCAACGCCGAGCTTCTGTGTGGGAACAAACTGAAATCAAATGAAATTTTTCAAGTTTGATTCAATATTACTCCAAAAAAAAAAAAAAAAAAAAAGGAGAAACACAGCAACCAGATCGCTATAGCCTGCAGTGACGTGGTTATTCCAGGAACATCCTTATTCCAGGAAAAACTCCCAGTATCCAAAGGTTAAACTGGAGATTTCTCTTGCTCAAAGCCCAGGTCAGATTCCCATCTCCTGTGCTTTTATTCAGCGTGGTTGGGCAGTTCCTGACCTTCCCAAAATGTCCAAGCAGTGCTGCAAGGACCTCGGAGCAGCCTGGTCATGGGGAATGTGTCCCTGCCCGTGGAGGGGATGGGAATTGGGTGGGGAGAAGACTCAGCAGTCCAGCACCAAAATCCAGTCAATTCTCTGTGTCAACGCCTGCCCCAAGAGCATTTTGATTGTACAAATGAGCTGTAAATCCTTCACCTGTATCAAATCCAAGGGTGGTCCCTTCCTGCACCCTGTAGTGTTTGAATTTGAAATTTTAATTTGTAGGTTCCATGTTGAGCAATACCTGAAATGCTGCTGCTTCAGGATGGGTGAGAACTGGATTTGAAAGAACACAACATTTTCTGTTCTTTCTCTTCACATTCATGTGTGCGTATTTAAAAATGGAGACATCACCCCTGTGCTTTAAACCTTGTCTGGGTCATGGAGCAGCAGCTAAATCAGTGCAGAATCAATCCCGAATGGGACAGAACCACCAGGATCACAGGATTCCAGCTCCTGTTGGATTTTCCTAGTGCTTTTCAGCCATGTGAAAGGAATGAGAAGGAGGCGTCTTTCCAGACACACTGTGGGCCTGCTGTGGGTAAAGCCAGACACTGAGAGGTGGGAGAAGCAATGGCAGGAACCGTAAATTCCATAGGAATTCCACTAAGTTGACACAGACTGTTACTCACCCAAGGCTGTGCTAATCCCTGGACTTGGAGAAAAAGAGCAGAGACACAAGGGAAAAGGAAAAGGGGGAGGGTACACATTAGCAGGGGGGTCTGTATTAGGTGATTCGGGAAGTCTGTACCTCTCAAGTACCTCAGCCCGCGGGGAAAGAGAGGGAAGTACAGCTGGGAAACTGGGATAAAAGGAGGCTGCGTCCTCCAAAATTCTGAGAGACCCCATGGGAAATACCCCATGGGCTCTCCCTTTATTCGAATAAAGTCACAGGACTCCTCTGACTCCTTCTGGGACATAAACCTCTGGTGTTTGTGGATTAATTTTCCTGACACATGGATTCGACTTTAAATTGTTCTACACATTCCCAGCTGGTTTGCACAACGCTCCTGGAGTGGTTTAAGCTGCACCTTTCAACTGCACTGCCCTTCCCAGCACCTCTGGTCGGGATTGCAGCATTCCCAGGAGCGCTGCTCCCTGTCCCCCCAGGGCCCTGATGCAAGGCAGGCACCCTCTTACAGCTCCTCTCCTGCTGCCACTTCCCGAGGGGAGAGCTCCAGCAATCCATCGCTGCCACAGCAGCAGCCCCGGGAGAACGCGTTGGTAAACAAGCATCCACCGCGGCCGCGCCTCCCCGGCCGCGCACCTTCTCTTGCTCCGGGATTTCTGATAAATGCAACTCTGTGTGTGCCGCCATCACCCCGTGCAATTAGCACCCAGAGGCTGAGAACCAATTATGAGATTATTTAATGAGCGAGAAGGCGCAGGAAAGGTTTAGGAGTGGGGAAATAGAGAGACTGTGTGAGATGACAGTGAGACAGAGGGAAGCAGAAGCAGGACAGGAGAAGATGGGAATCCCATGTAATTAAAAACTCATGGATCCAGCTCCTGGGCTGATTTAAAGGGGCATTTTTGACAGAAGTCAATAAATGTGCTCTAAAACAGGGTGCCCAGAGCAGCTGTGGCTGCCCCTGGATCCCTTGAGGTGTCCAGGCCAGGCTGGACGGGGGTTGGAGCAGCCTGGGACAGGGGGAGGTGTCCCCAGGACAGGAGGTTGTAATAAGATGAGCTTCAAGGTCTCTCCCAACCTGAACCATTGTGGCACTCCCTGATCCTGACAAGTGCAGTAGCCAGGGACTGTTTGAGAGGAGACAAATCCTCTTCTCTCGTATCTGGTCTGACTGATTCCTGCTTCAGAGGACTGAACTTAAAACCAAAACTTGTTCTTTTCCAGTAATGCTGGGGAACTTGGATAAATGGACACATTTTTGACTCCTGGATTATATTTTAGTTTGCTAATGGAAGGTGTCCCCATGGCAGGGGTGGCACTGGATGATTTTTAAGGTCCTTTCCAACCCAAACCATTCTGGGGTTTTGAGCTGCACTGGTGGAGGACTGGGGTGATTTATCAGGTGAGACAAACCTTTCCCAAGCAGCCCAGGGGACACAGGACCCTGCAGGGAAAGGCTCTGACACCCACAGGGGCGATGAGGGACCATCCACGAGCTGCTTTCCAGACAAGGCATCTTCCCACGGCACACCTGCCCAAACTGCCCAGCTCAACCCTCACCCCAGTGCTGACCCCACACACAGCCCTGCTTGGGGACACCGCTGTCCCCACAGGGACAGGAGCTGCTGCCCTCACTGTGCCGATCCCACAGGGCAGGCTCCGGGCTCACCTGCGTGGCTGCAGCTTTGAGCAATTAAAAACTCACATTCCAAAGCCGCTTCCCAGTCCTGGGAGCTCGTGAGACAGGCATATTAAATGAGCAATAAAACGCAACTTAATGGGGTCGATGTTAAATTAGTTTCAATTATCAAACCCCATTTTAACAAAATGAATGCCTGGCTCCCTTCCAGAACTCACATAATTTACATGGGAAAGCACTGGGTTCTCTCTCCTCCCACTGACTGATGGCATCTCTCCCTCGCCTTTCATCAGGGGATAAATTCCATATTCCATCCTAATATACCAACAAATTCCAAGAAAAAAAAAGAGAGCATTCAAGTTTGCTCAGGAATGCAGCAGAGGTCAATAAATGTAACTGTTAAACTTAACAAAGCAAAGTCAGTGTGAATAAATACTGGGAAATTCTATTCAGATTATTTACCAATGAGTGGTTTGTAGGTTGTTATTTTATAACAAGTGGGAAAACACTCAGGGAAGCTCTGCTTTTCATTAGGGAAAAAGAAGACACAGGTTTTAGAGTGCACACCACGTTATTTAGATCTGCTAAAGAAGAAAAGCAATGCCTTTTCTTACTCAGAATGTAATTGCTTAGCTGTACATTGCACGTGCTGGAAATTCACGGCCGCCTTTTGAAACGAGGAACTCACTTCTGTGAGGTTCACAAGGACCCAGAGCCTGTCCTGGCTCTCTGGAGGGGGAGTGGGGAATCCAGCACATCCCGAGGAGCCCAGTGCCAATCACTCACTATTGCATATGAAAACACTGAGAATCAGCTCAGTTTTCCCAATTTAATAAATGAGCTGCAGCCATTCCTGCTAACAGTTCTTGGCCACTTGACTTGAGAATCACAGCTGGGCTTCCCAGCTCAGAGAGGCCCCACGAGATTGCCACGGAGAGCGTTTTTATCCCAGCTGGGGAGTACATATCTCAGTGACAGCCTGCTTGGGAGCTGCTCTGCCTTTCAAACTTGTTTTCTCTCCTGAAGTGCTTCAACGTTCCCAACCCACAGGGGCTGAGGAAACCAAACACTGGCAAACACCCGATGGCAAAAGCATCTTCCAGATCACCCTCAGCCAGCTGGTTCCCCCTCCTGCTGTCCTTCACGGCCCTCCCCACTCCAGCTCTCCCCATTCTGAGGTCTGTATGAGATTTTTTGGGAGTCTCTTGCCAGTATTCCCTCAGCCCTGTGATGTTAGTCACCGTTTCCATGCTGGCAGATGTGACTCTCCCCTGCCTGAGCTCTGCTCCCACATCTCTGCCTCTTCCCAAAGGAAGAAAAGCACAAAACCAAAGCTTGCCTCTCTTTAAGCCTTTCTTCCTGCTTTTTAAACTTGAATTGGCAGTAAGTATCATCCCTTTCAATAATATTTACAGTTTCAGAGTTGCCTGTATTGACTTTTTCTGAGTTTGGTCACAAACCGACCAAAAAAGCAGGTTGGAGACCTGGATGCAGAGTATGGGCATCAGATCTGTGTTAGGCATTCAAAGGGATCACAAAATCATGACAGAGAGAAAAGAAAACAACAGTTCCAGTTATTGCCAAATCACCCCAACCTGGACTTCAGCTGTAAAGCTCAAAAATACACCAAAGCTGTGATTTTTGTTACATGTAATCCCACTTTTCAGGGACGTTATAAAAAACAATTTAAGTTACTTGACACAGAGAATTTGGTTCTGAGGAAGTGCACAATTCTCCCCTTCATCCCACCTGTGCATCCAGCTGCTTCCAGCCCCTTTTCATCTCTGTGTCCCCTGCATCACTCCCTGTTCCACCCCCCAGAAAGCCCAGCCACCCCCCTGCCTTCTTTCCAGTCCCCCTTCAGATGTCTCCCAGCAAAGCCCACCCAGTGCGAGGCCAGAGAAAATGACATTTCCTGTGGAATGGATAAAAATGGAAGGAGAGGGAATGCTCTGGGAGTAAAGCTGGAGCTCTCAGGGAGCATTTCATGGCATCTGCTGAGCTGGAAGGGCACAAATCATTTATTCTTCCAAGTCCCACTGATCATCCATCGGGTTATCCCTGTTTCACAAATAAAACCAATGATCATATCCAGAACTCTGTCAGGGATCTATTTTGCAGACACGAAGGCTCAAATTAAAGGTACAAACTAAAAGTTGGGATAAGAGGAATTTCAGACACATCTAAGTTCATGCTGCTCCCAACATGCACTGGACAAACTCAAAGCCTTCACACACAAACTGCTTCTTTTCCTTTCAGCTGTGCAAGACAGCCATAGGAAGGGATTTATAAATCCCTTTTATTTTTAAAATAAAATTTGTTTTGTGTAAATAAAATGTATAAATTACAACATCCCTTAAAACAGATGCAATCTTCAGACATTCCAACTCAGAAAATTGGAATTAAGACACATCAACTCATTAAGATAGCTGTATTTTTCATACTTTCCCTGACACCTGGAAAGTTTAATGAAGTTTAAAGTCACCAGCTTCAGCTGGAGATGCTGACTGCTGGCTGGCTAATTAGTTGCCTGTCTCATTGATTAGCAACTCCTCCAGTAGTCGATTATAAATGGTTGTAATGCTTGCCTTGCTTCACAGCATAATTAATATGATACAGACTATTTAACAATCATGGCTTAGCCTGGTTTATGAAGCTGAATATGTGTGTTTTACTGCAAAATAAAAAATCCCAGCACATCAGGAAAACCAGACTGAAGCACTGAAGGGATAACGGGCAAGTTTTGCTTCTTCACTGTAACACACAGGAAATCTTTCCTAAAACTTGCAATAATGAGTCAGTGCAGCCTGTCAGGAGCATATTCGTAATTTCAGAGCACAGCCTGTCACAGCACTTGACAAATGCTTCAACAAAGCAGCATTAAACAATGCCCAGCTGAACTGCAGCATTCTGTGCTCTGTTCATTAAAAGAAGAACTTGTTGGGAGCAGCCACTGATTTGCCACTGACTGACTTTGAGCACGATGTGCCAAAATACATCAACATCTCTCCTGTTTAATGGTCCCCACCTGGTAAAAATTGGAGCCCTTGTGACAGCCAGGGCCTGGCTGCAGGAGGGGACAGGAATTTCTGGGAGAAACCCTACAAAAACATGCAGGGGTGGCGAGGAGCCTCACTTTCTGTATGGCCAGCCCAAGTCCAGTGGAGCTGTCAGTAATTCCGTGACTGCCCACATCTACAGCACTTCATTATCCAAGCTGGATTGGCTTTTATTCCCTTTGGATGATGCCCCTTCACTGCTGCTTAGCTGAGGGGCCTTTCCCCAGTGAAAATGATCCCTGCCAAGAGCATTTCCAGCCGCTTCACGCTCCAAGGGCAGCAGCAAAACCCAGGGATTTAACCCCAAAAGGCTCCGTGGGAGCTGATGGTTCCCCCCACGTTCTAAATGATGCAAATCCCCACCAAAGCGTGGAGAAAAGGAGCAGGGATTTTGTGCCCAGGCAGGGAGGAAATCCCCACAGAGGCAGGTTTTTGACTAGCTAAGCCAGGCTTTGCCCAGCACCAAACACGAGCTCCAAGCCCAACCCAGCAGGTTCCCCACTGCACCACATCTCTCACCTCTTGTTCTCCTCCATGACCACACGAGCATTACAAAATCAAGACCCTTTCCAATAACATTTAGATTTCCTAAGAATCATGCAGTATTTTACCAATAAAACACCCTACTAATCACCTCAAATTTTGCCATAAAATCCATTTTTACTGGCAATAAATAAGCAGTTTGGGTCCATATCCTCCCTAATTTGAGAGATGCGTGGAAAAGTAGGTATTGCTCTAAGTCCCTAAATGAGATTTAATTTCAATACCTACACACTCATTCAAATGCAAAGGAGCTAAATTGAAAAGAGGCATCGTGTAAAACACACAGGGGATCAATACACAGCCAGAGAGCTGGAACATCTGCTTGGAAAAACTTCTGTCTAGGCCCTGTTTTATTTAAAGTGCACCATCTCACCTTCTTAACTTTTGAGAAAGAGGTAATTAAACTTGCCCAGATGGACTTGAGAGTCAAACAGAGAAAAACATCATATACCTAATCATCTGTATATAAAAATGAGAAGATGGCATTGATATGGCCTCTGATTTCATAATTTGGGAGATGATGGCCTAAATCAATCAGGTCCCATCCAGCAAGGGCTTTGCTGCTGACAGATCAGGACTGGAAATGGGTACAGACTTCTCGTGAGGCCGACTCAAATCCTCTGCGATCACAGGAAAACTTGCCACATAATCCCTAAAAAAGCATAAATTACATTTCCTTAGCTCTCCTCTACACCTATGTACAGCTGAGCCACGCTGTAGAACCCCACTTTGGCAGCTCAATTCTTTCTGGCTTCAGTTTAAAGGAATTTTTGTCCACGCCAGATTTAACCATTCTTATCCCAGTGAGGAGAGCTGGATCCAGGAGCTGCTCACCCAACACCTGCCTGCAAGGTGATGCTGCTGGGGGAGCCACACCTCTTCCTGAGGGATTTCCAATACAGGAACTGGAAATGAACATAACCCCCCCCCTGAAATAATCAAGAAAAACCCACCCAAAGCGTTAAGGGCAAGGCAGATCTCATCTGCAAACCCTTCTGCAGCGATGCCCAGGGCTGGGTGGTGTCTGAGGAGCAGCAGGAGTTGCTCCTGCCTGCTCTGCTGTGCAAACAGTAATGAGGCAGCCGGCTCCAGAAATGCAAAGTGCTGCAGAACTGACCAAAATATAAATTAATTAATTATGGGGCCGCAGCAGATGAATCATTTCCCAGCTTCCTGCTCACATCAAAGTGCAGAGGGAGCTACACGGCACCAGAAAAAGAAACACAGAACAAATTGAACTGCGGCCTCATTTAGAGGAGACCATCATTTAATATGTACAACTGGGCTCCCAGCTTTCATTATTTATATCCAAATTAGCTGAATTTCTCTGGTTTGCAACCTGCAGCCGCTCAGAGAGCAGCAGGGATTCAAATCCTCCTCTCTCTGTGAATTCTGAGGTTTCATTTTTAACAGAACTGGGTGCCCAATGTCATTGGAATGGATTGATATATTATATATATCAATACATTGGAATGTACTGATATAAATTCTGGGGGTTTCTGACTCACAGTGGAAAACATTTGACTCTGTATTGCATTTTTCCCTTCCATGAGTTGCACGGCCATGCTCTAAATATTCTGCTCTGAACCACTGCTGGGGTATTGCTGTGCTGGATCAGCACGTGATAAAAAAAGGAGAAAGAATGCCTGGACAGGCATTGCTAAGAATATTTTCCAGTTAAAGAAAGGTTTGGGGAAAAAACCACAAAAAAACCCCAAAACCAACAACAACAACAAAAAAACCAAAACAAAACAACCCACCAACCCCCCCCAAAAACCAAAACAAACCAAAAAAACCAAAACCCAAAAAACCAACCAATCAAAAAAACGAAAACAACCAAAAAACCCCAAAACCAAAAACAAACAAAACAACAAAAAAAAAACCCACCCAGAACCAAAACAAAAAAACCCAAAACAAAACAAAACTCCAAGAGCTCCACAACAGATTCATTCCCTGAAGTTCCTGTATTTCTGTGGTGCTTGCAGCTGGAAGCAGCTGGTCAGGATTTGGGGACGGGGTCTGCCATGAGGTCAGTGTGTGATGAGCAACTTTATTGGGCACCACTTGATTTTTTTCTTTATATTATTATTTACTACCATGATATTTGACTTTATTTCAATTATTGAATTGTTCCGACCTCAACCAACAAGTTCTGATTCTCCTCCCCATTGCACCGGGGTGGAGGGAGGTGAGTGAGAGGCTGGGTGGGGCTAAGCTGGGCTTAACCCGCAGCACTGTCAGAAGGTGAATGGTTAAATCTCGCTATAAAATATGCACGTGCACACGCAGACATTAATGTGTCTGTGCCACTGCAGCTCATTAACATGCAAATGGAACTTCAGCACAGGAACTCGCTGCTCCAGGGGGGTAATGAGGCAAAGGATGGCACAGAAATCAAGGAAACACGGAAAATTTCCTTTCAGACTCGTCCAGCGCATCACAGGCACGCGATGCCACATCTCCCTCAGTGCTTTGGCTCACCCCGTGCATGCCTTTGGTTTCCATCGCTCCTCCCTGGCTGGACACAAACGATTTTTTGGGATATGTGGGGCTGCCCAAGGGAGAGCCTTTTCTAACAAGGTCACGACATGAAGAGCTCTGTGCTGCTTTTTGCAGCCTGTTCCGCCCCTCATCCCACTCTCCAACACTCAAAAAATTATCAGCACCCCAGCTGCTATTTAAGGACTGCGAGAGCCTGAACAAACCAGGGCTGTTTGGCACCGAAGATTAATTTGCAGCTCCTGACACCTGAAAACACAATCAGAAACCCTGAACTGACACACACCAACTGTCGAGTCAAAAAAGCATCAGTGGGTTTTCAGCAGTGCAACCTCAGAACAACCAGTGAAAAACAGTCTGAAAAATGGTCCCAGGCTGGGTGGTGAGTTGGAAGGAGGTGGCTCTGAAAGACCTTTTCCATTTTCAGAGCTCCTGAAATCATGGGCAGTGCTGCACCTCGAGGCAGCTGCTTTCAATACATCCAGGATTGATCGAGGTTTCTCTGTGAGCGTCTCACCAGCTCTGAGAAGAGCTGTGATATCTGAACCCCCGGCACACAGAAGCAGTAGCAGTGTCCCCTGTGAGCAGCTCTGGCGTGTCCCTGCTCCGCTGGCGCTGCTGGGGAAGTGGCACCTTAAGGCCACATTGGGATCCTGCAGAGCTCAGGGGCTGGCTGTGGTTTGATGGCTCGGATGAGACAAGTTGGGAAGTTCTGGTGCAGTTTCCAGGGAGCAGATGTGCATTTAGGAAGCATGCACACCAAAAAAAGGTCCAAGGAGCTGCTGGGAGTGGCTGGAGCCCCAAAGAGGCACTGGGGGCCCTGTTGCTTGGGGATGGTGGCACCACTCAACTCCACGGGAGTTTGTTGGGGCAACACCCCAAAAACTCATCCTTCACCAGCCCTGCTGCCCTCTGCAGCAGAGACCAGAGACCAAGGTGACACCTGGGCTGTGTCTGATTAGAAGAACTAAACCCAAGTATTCCATTTCCAGGTTTAAGTTTCTTTTCACAATTCTCAACTTTCCCAGTCATTTAAGGGTCCACAAGGCACTGTGGAGGGTTGGTAGACAACTTTCTGCACACTATTATTTTTACTTTTGTATAATTCAGTTATTAATATTTTTTCACAAGGATGGAAAGTGGTTTGATCAATAGGAAAACACAAGTTTCCCCCTTAACTTCAGAATATTTAACAGCCACCTGAGCATGTGTTCATAACACCAGAGCATGACACAAAACACTCACAATCACAGAATCATTGGGTTGGAAGAGACCTTCAAGATCACTGAGTCCAACCCATGCCCCAACACCTCAACTAAACCATGGCACTGAGTGCCACATCCAATCTTTTTTTAAACACATCCAGGGATGGTGACTCCACCACCTCCCTGGGCAGAGCATTCCAGAACTTTACCACTCTTTCCATGAAAACCTTTTTCCTAATATCCAACCTAAATTTCCCTTGGTGCAGCTTGAGGCTGTGTCCTCTCGTTCTGTCAGTTGCTGCCTGGAGAAAGAGACCGAGCCCCACCTGACCACAACCACCTTTCAGGAGTTGTAGAGAGTGACAGGGTCACCTCTGAGTCTCCTTTTCTCCAGGATAAACACTCCCAGCTCCCTCAGCCATTCCTCACAGGACTTGTGTTCCAAGCCCCTCACCAGCCCTGTTGCCCTCCTCTGGACACGCTCCCACAGCTCCAGGAAGCAATCCAAGTGCATCCCTTAAAAACAGCCCAAATGAGGGAGCCCTGCTCATGGCAACTCCAGAGTTCTCGCAGCACAACCACTGCCGTGCCTCCAGCCAGCTCGGACCACGCTGCAGGCAGCCACAGAAAATCCCAGATTTAAAACCTGCCCAAAGAAGTCGGCCCAGAGCACATCCCACAGCAAAAGGAAACCACTTCCTCACTCAGCACCTCTTCTAAAACTCGCACTAAACTTCTGGCTCTCCTCTCCCCATACATCTGTTAAATCCCCCTCAGCAGGACAGAGAATCTGAGGCCTGAGGAAATTCAGTGCACAGCAAAGAGGAGGAAAAATGCTGCTGCAGAGTAATGTGGGGAAAGGCAGTGCTGGAGAGGTGCATTTTTATTAAACACAGATCTTTAGATAAGGACAACCCCCCCAAACACATCCCCCTGAAACTTTATTTTGCTGACCTGAAGCAGTTTGCAATAGATATTTCAAGTATAGAAATCACAGTAAAAATATTTTCCATGCTTTTGTTTTCCCCACTCTTTTTATTTATTTGCTTGAAATAAAGGCTCATCCTCAATGCATTCCCGCAGCCCGACTTCCCTGGGGTTGCAATTCCCGAAACACGTGGGGGCTCTGCATTGCAGAATCTCTCTGCATCCAATTTTCTGCCAGCTCAGAAACTGTCAAAGCACATTTAGAAAGACTTGGAACCAAATTTCAAAAATAGGTACCCCTAAGTACCGGAATAAAAGTCGCTTGATGTTCAGTAGAGCTAAGCAGAAAAAAGTAAACACTGCTCTAAGTACTTTGTTATTATCTAAAATGCTGGAAAAGGAACCTGACAGCAAACACAAATAAAAGGGGAGAAATCAAAAGTTAATAAATAAAGCAGTGAAACAGCCTGAGCGAGCAGCAGGTACATCAGAGCAATCCAGATTAACACCAGGGTGACACAAACATTAATTAAACCCTGACACCATCCCTCACAACAAAACACACGTGAGAGAATAATAATGGCAGTTTGAGGAGGAATTCATCCAGGATATGGCAAAGAGAGAAAGACTCAGGACAGCCTTGGACAGTCCTGGTGTGGTCCAGGACAGGTGAACCTACAACCAACTCCTCGCCCATGCCAAGCCCAGCAGGGCTTTGGAACAAGCTTTGCTGACCCTCTGTAAATTCCTCAAGAACCGTTTCAGCTCCAGGAAAAAATCACATCCCTCAAAAACCTCATTTCTCTGGGAATGCTCTGAACACTGCAGCTTCCAGGGCCGAAAAGGTTAAACCAGGGCACTTGCAGGAGATGGCTGTATTGCTGGAATATGTTATTCTAATTATTTGTTAAATGGAGCGAGGGCTCAGCTGTAACACAACACCACTTTAATGGGGTTTAAAGCTCCACTCCACGCAGGTTTAATTGAGCAGGGAAACGCTTAACACGGAATGTGGGAAAACAACTTCCATCAACAGCAGCCTGGCAGTGGAAAGGGGCAGAGCAGACCTTGGAAAAGTCGTGCTTGGGCTGGGAGACACCGACCAACAGGAAAAGGAGCTTCACTTGATACATTCAGTAACAACGGCCATGAACAGGGATTTATTTGGGCATTTTACCCCTGGCACACAAACCACGGCACACTCTAGCATTAGTGGGAAATGCTCTTAACTCCCAAATTTAAAGAGGACACCTCACCTGCCAGGCACAGCATGACCGAGTGCAGCACCAGCAGCTCCCATAGCAACCTCATCTTCAGCTCCCGGGGCAGAGGAGACGAGCCCAGGAATTGCAGAGCACCACGGGGCTCCTTGGAAACCTCAGGCAACCTTTAATCTGTAAAACAAAAGACAGATCGCAAGGAGATTTAGGGTTGTTGTTCCTTCTATTTGCGAACAGCTTGTTCTTCTTTTCCAGCAAAGTTGTATCTGAAGAGCAACAAAGAAACTTTGGTAAATATTGACTTTGAAATCCTTCCCAGCAGTGATTTGTGACCATTTCAGGTGTCTGGGTGCCAGATGAGGATTAAGAATTGTAACCTGTAGCTGCGTCTTCGCTTGGATGCAGTGAAATTTCTGCTGTGTCTTAATTTTGCCCTCAGGAGATTCACTGCCTGCCTCTCTGGGGTGAGCTGGTGTAATTAGTGAACTCTGTAGATCACCATCATTAGTGAACGCTGTAGATCACCATTAAGAGGAAAATCAGAGTAAATCTCCAGCTCTGTGAGAATTACTGAACTTTTCTCTGCAAACCTCATCCAGCACATGAAGGACACCTTGGCAACACTGCAGGGAGGGTTCCCACACTGCTCAAGGAGGGGGATGTTTTTCCCATTCCACCTCCATTCTCACTGCTCTAAAATCCTTTTTAAAAATCAACCTTAAAACATCTCCAGGTAAAAACTGATCTTTCCCTTGCCCCCTGATACAACCTGCAAATAATCAGAATTAGTGAGCAATTTGAGACTTTCTCAGCTGATCACTGCAAACTTCCATCATCCCCCTCTGAGCAACCCAAGGGGGAAAAAATGCCTTCATTTATGAAAGGAACCACTCCAGAGCAGGCATTTAAATATGAACAATAAATAAATCAAGCCAGGCACACATTCTTATAATTTATTCATCTCAGTGAAGACTGGAAGTTCAGGGGCCTTTGTGCTTACAAAACAAACTGCATGAGTAATAACGAGCGAAGGGGCATCACCAGAGGTCTCTGCCTGCTTTTGTGAGCTAAAAGTGGGAAGATCCTTCCAATAAAGTCATGTTCAATGCACTGGGAAGGTTGAGAATCTTTGCCCTCTGATCTGAAGATGCAGCTTTGCAGCAGGGAGAGATTAATTGCCTATATTCATCTGTTCTCACACAGGCTGATGAGGCTTGCTGGGGGGAGCAGGAATGGCCAATCAATGAATACTAATAACTGGTTAAGGCAATGATCAGATTATTAATTATTAATTTTGGAGGGAAAATGTCACAGACCTCTATATTGATTGACATAGTTGAAGCAGTTACACTCCGTTTATACTGAACTCCAGGAACTTATTTTTTTTACCCTAAGTAGTCTTGACCTGTGGGAAAATATTACTTTTCCTCCAAGCACCTACACAAGAGATTTCTACCAGAGAAAGTCACTCTTGGTTTTACACCAATTTAAGTGAAATTTGAGATGCATCTTGGATTTCAGCAGCTACTGAAATTCTTCCCTGTTCTCGTTTTCACACGAATTGTCCCCACCAACAAAGCCCTCCTGTCACTTACAAAGCTTCTCTTCACTACCCTGCCCTGAGATACTTTACAATTATTCTCCTCTCTGCAATGAGCAATCACTCACAGCCTTTGATACCTAATTAGGAACACAAGAGGTTGATATGCACTTATCAACCTAACCTCCCGCCAGGAGCCGGTGGGAAGCACCCACAGACTGCCAGGGTGCAAAGGGCTCACCAAAATCCATTCCCTAGTTTTCCATAAATGAAAAAAATTCCTAGAATGTCTTGGATTTATTATCCCTCCCCATTGCAACTTCAGCTCTTGCCACAGCTGCCCTGACTCACCATCCATTTGGGGAAAATTTTGGTTAATTAATTTGCAAACTGGTTTGTTTTTTTTTTTCTTTCTACTCAGGAAATAAACCTTCTCTCAGCATTTTAAACACTAATACAAAGCATTTCAAAGTCACTGATGTAAATTAGTTTCTAGCTTACAAAAATATTAAAAGTAGCAGGCTCTTTCTTTCCTCCCATCGAGTTTTGACACAATCACAGGATCTCAGTTTCAGCCAAAAATAAGTTATGCTAAAAATACAGAATTGTAGAATGGGTTGTGTTGGAAGGACCTTAAAGCCCACCCAGTGCCACCCCTGTCCTGTACAGGGACACCTCCCACTGTCCCAGGCTGCTCCAAGCCCCATCCAGCCTGGCCTTGGGCACTGCCAGGGATCCAGGGGCAGCCACAGCTGCTCTGGGCAATAAAATATAAAGTCCAATGTAAAAGCAGAAAGTTTCCCCCGTTATTCAGTTACTCAGCAGTTGCTCCAGAGAACCAGCAGACATCAGAGGGTCGTGCATGTGCTTCAAAGCCAAGTTCCCAGCTCCTGATGTCTGGCACAGGGTAACGCCTGACAGAAAGTTTCCCCAAAGAGAAACGATGCCTGTCTTGGCATGAGAAGCACTGAAAAGTAAATTAGGTGATTACCACTAAAAATATTTTCCTAAGGTTAAACTATGGTGGTTCTCAAGCTCTGGCTGCAATTCCGTTTCTGGTGATAGCTCCCTATTTCACATGTGAATGAGTCCAGTTCTCAAAATGTTTCCCTGCAAACATCTCTGCTCTTCACAGCAGCAGGGCCTTTGTTCAGAGCTCTGCAAGAACTCTTCAAACACATTGACTTTTTATGGCAGTGACTTCAGGAAAGGCAACATTTGTGCATGAGCAAAAGATGGATAATTGAAAAGATCCTTCCCATTCCTAAATGTTTCCTGGCTATAAAATCCCAGGGGAGTTTGTGCTGCTGCTGGAGGAGAACGTAAGAGGCCTGAAAACTTGCAAAGTTTAATATTTTATTTCCAGAAGGAAGCAGAGGGAGTTTCAGTGCTACACAAGTTATTTTTTTGAGATGAAAATGAGATTGCTGAGCTTCAGCCTGGAAGTGCAGCCCATTAGAAACCCCGGTGCCACCACACGTATACAGATGTCTTCTTAACTTTACTTCTGGTGATGCAGCCATTGCAAATTCTTTTGAAAGGCACCTTTGCTCCTAATTGGATTCTGGCAAAGAAACTTGACTCTAAGAACTCTGACTGCAGGCAGGTAGGAGGGGGAAAAGAAAATGTGTGGAGTAGAAATATTTGTGGTGAATTTTTCCGAGTTCGTGGGCGTGGCTGTGTGAGTAATTTCATTTGGATGTTTCACGACAAAACAATAGAAAATTTAAAAACCTAAGGCTAAAATATATATGGATGCATTCAGAACGTGAAAAATACTTCTGTAGATAAATTTGCCCCAGGTGACCTCTAGGTCCTGTGACTGTTTTGAAGGAAAGCCTGCAGAACACACCTGAGACCCCCTCAAGCACTGCAGCAGCAGCAAGGACCGAGCCTTAGCACTCAGCTCACATCGCGCTGCTGCCCACTGGGGTGCTGCAGAGTGCCAGCTCTGCTCAGCTCCCAAATAAATCACTGCTAATGAAGCGTGCTGCACAGACAGACAGCAACAGGCATCTTTTAATCACCTCAGCAAAGGAAGAGCGAAGGGTAAGCACAGGAGGCTCGGCACTAATGGGGCTCTCGTTAGACCGAAGGTGCCGCGGCCCTGGGGCTGCCCCAGGTGTGACCTGAGGGCGCTCTGAGGGGAATTCGCTGCTCCCCTCCACACTGACACTAATTCATGCTGCCAAAACCTCCCCAGCGCTACCCAGCTCCTGAAACAGGAGTGGAGAATCGTGAAAATAATCTGCAGAAGGGAGAGCAGAGCTTGGGGTGACCCCGCCGCTCTCTGGTTGCACGTGGCGTGAGGGCACAAAATCACAGAGTTGTGTGGGTTGGAAAAGACCTCCAAGGTCATCGAGTCCAGTCTCTGACCACTCCCCACCTTGTCACGCAGCCCAGAGCACCGAGTGCCACGTCCAGTCACTCCTTGAACTGCTTGAGGAAAAGAGCATATGGAAAATACAGGCCGCAACACCAACACTGGATGGGGATTGCAGATCAAATACAGCCCACAACACCGACACTGGATGGGTATTGCAGATCAAATACAGGCCACAACACCGACACTGGATGGGGATTGCAGATCAAATACAGGCCACAACACCTACACTAGATGGATATTGCAGGCCAAATCTACAAATACCAGAGCCAGCAAAACTTGAGCACAAAGGTTTAATAGAAGCTCAAATTCAACTTGTCTGCACAAAAAAAAAAAAAAAAAGAAGGGTTGAAAATAAGCCACAGAAAGTTTTTTGAGGTTCCAAAATACCCTCTTTTATCTCAAGGTGAAGATAACTTCTAATGCACACCCACAAAAAGATCTCTACCCATCAAAGATGAGATTTGTAGGTGCTTCAGGAGTCACAGAATCATTAAGGTTGGAAAGACCTCCAAGATCATCAAGTCCAATCCTTGACCACCACGCCCACAAAACAATACCACAAAGTGATAAAGTATCTACTCATTTTTTCAGCACTTCCAGGCATGGTGACTCCACCACCTCCCTGGGCAGCCTGTTCCAATGTTTCACCAATCTTTCAGTAAAGAGATTTTTAATATCCAACCTGAACCTCCCCAGGTGCAACTCCAGCCTATTTCCCCTTGTCCTGTCACTTGCTGCCTGAGAGAAGAGGCCAACCCCCAGTAAAGTTACTACAAACAGCCTGCAAAGGTACACCAGAACACTGCTGTCCATTTCCACCTCTCCAGACACCACCCATTCCTCATGATCCTGGGCAATTTGCAAGCTGAATTCCAGTCCAGATACTGAGGACACAAACAGTGTTTTGCTTCCAAAAGCACCAATATTTCAAAGGTGATGGAGAGAATTTCAAACCCTGGGATTCTCCAATCCTGTTGCTTCTTGTTACAAGGAGAGGTCGTTCTCCATCTGATCCAGAAACTTGAATAAAGACAACCCTGAGCCTCTGGTAGTTGGAAGTCGCTCAGACTGATGCACAAAGCCAACTTCTATAAATGATGGTTAAAGAAGCTGTCCAGATTTGATCAGGGACCGAAAGGAACAGGGTTTCTTTGCATGTAACAGGCGAACAAGGCTTTTTCCTAAATGAAAGAAAATTGCTTTACCTGGGAAAAAAAATGGAATAGAGCTATTCCAGAGGAGCAGCACCTGGGCACGGGCAGCTCCCACCTCCTCAACACAGCCATGGCCCAGATTCAGGAAAAATTCAGCCTTCTAACCCAGATCCAGCTCTGAACCCTCTGCTGAATCAAGGCCTGTGTGTCAGGAGAGGCCCAGGCTCTCTCCAGCAGCTGCAATCAGTGACCCGCAAAGCTGAATGGCCAAAAATAGAAGGTGCCTGAAAGAAGTGTCCCCAAAAGTGCAAATTTCACAGCAATCCTTTTCTGACATATGCGCATGGATCTTTTTTATCACTCAAAAAAAAGCGGGGTTTTTTTGCTGTGGGAGGATTTTTTTGTTGTTGTTGTCAGTCCTTAGATAGACAGTAGCTTTCCTTTTTGTGTGAGGGGTAAGAAAAAGGGAATTTGAAAAGAAGGCTCAGGGAGATGAAGGGCAGTGGGTACACGTCTGTGGCATCTCCCACGGAGCTCTCCTCACTCTCACAGCACGTCTGTCAGATCCTGATCTAGCTCAATGCTGAAATTATCCCTTCTGGAGCTGTACTCACACACAATTCCCACACTGAGGAATAGATACGGGCACGTCGTGCCTGATAAAACAGTGACACGCATGCAGCACGTTCCGGAGATGTGCCAGTGATAAATGGGAATCACGGAATATCCTGAGCTGGAAGGGACCCACAAACATCATCATGTCCCCAGCAATCCCACCCTGTCCCTGAGAGCGTTGTCCAAATGGCAAAATCCACTCTGGGCTTCCCCCCATTCTGGATTCCAGGCAAAATCCAGTCCGAGTTGTCGCAAAAATTAATTGTCTGAGAAAACAATGTCAGATTTCACACCGTGCTTCCCCTTTGGGCGCTCATTCCCATCCACTGGATAGAGATTTCACTTCCCTGGGCCAGGGAAGTTACAGCAGATGGAATTTCCCAGCTCACCCCAGTCATTTGTATTTGTCAGGCCTTTGGTGAGCTGTGCCTGAGCCACGTCCTGGCTGTCACACTCCTGCCACCGCTCCGTCCTCTCGTGGGCTGCTTCCATCCCATCCACACAGTAAATGTAATTCCAACAGCAGGAGCAAAGATTCCTGATGGAATCACTCAGCAAGCGCCCACTGCCATGAATGACAACCTCTGGAGTTTAAATACTGTTTATTCCATGTAAGTTTTTGAGGGGATAAATGCTCCCTAATTTATGCTCATCCCACATATTCCCAACACCCCGGCTGTGGGACAGCTCTGCCAGCAGCGGGGCAGACGGGGAGAGCCTTCCCTGCTGATGGAATTAAAGGTGGAAATAACTCTCACCAACACCATCCCTTTGTGACTCGGTCTGCAAGCAACATTCCCAGTTCATCTTTATGCAGAACCTAAAGCCACAGCCTAAAACCTGATTTAGAGGGACTGGATTACACCTTTAACATTCACGGTGTCTCAGGACTCCCTGCACACCTGGGTCACCACTGAAAGTTCCATGGAAGCAGCAATCCATCCCAAACATGTGAATCCATCCCAAACACATGACTCCATCCCAAACCTGTGAACCAGAGAACAGTTTTCCACAGGAGAAAAAAAAAAAAAAAAGAGTAATTAAAAGTTTTTAATCACCAGCCACTAACACACACTAACTGCACCATCACACCCCTCCCTCTGTGTCTCTCACCCTCAGGAAACTCAGAACTGCCCTGGAAAACCTGGATAATGTGCAAGGATAAATCGTCTCCAGGAAGGAGAGCGGGGTGGCTGGAGGCAAGTCTGAATTATGGCTGCAGGTGTTAATTAGGGCTCACTCTTTATTGTTGTACCTTTTCCATTCAGGGATGGGTTGAGAAACGCTCACCTGAGGCAGCAGCTCTCAGGGAACATCCAGACACCAACAGCCCACACATTCTGAGGCCCTCTGCTCCAACAAGGAGCAACATCATCATCATCATCATAAGCTCCAAGCAGTGAAACTTCCTAGCCTGGCATTCTCTACAAATCAGAATTTATCCTCTTTTAGAGAGACTTTTACTAGAGATTGTCTGCAACAGTTGCCTTAAAACTCCCCAATTTAAAGCCAATTTCCAACTTCACACCAAGTGACATTTTCAGTGCAGTGTTTTGGTAGGTTAAAGTGAGGGGCTATCCCATACAGCCAAGTAATAAATTATAAACCTCAAAAAAAGCCAGCTCTAGGGAGAGTAAAATAACTCGAAAGAGCAAAAGATATTTGAGTTGGTATTCCCTAAGTCCACTACTACATCACCGGTCCATCATTAACAGAAATGCTCTGTGAGGACCATTATATGTCCAATTTTGCTTTTTTCTTCTTTTTTTTTCTGATAGCAAAGCTCTCAGTGAGAGCCCTGGATTAGAGACCAGCCAGCCCAACCCCTCCTGGTCTCCAAGCAGCCTCTTCCCACCAGAGCACACAGCCACACCGGCAAACCCCTTGATGAAAAATAAGCTGTCAAACTGGAATATTAAATTCCAGCTGACTTTTGAGCATAAATTTCCTAAAGAAATAAGGGTTAATTTAGTGCTGTCTCAGTCTGACAGAATGCTGCACCACAGGAACGAGGCTCCCAGGACTCTGCTGCCAAGGAAGTTCCTGTTATCCCTAAATCACTGCTTCAAGATAAGGAATCAAGGCAGTTTCACTCTCTGAACAAATTTAGATAAGCAACATTCAGAGTTATCATTCCCTTTTGAATAGGTCCGTTCCCAAAACCCCACATTATCAGACAGCATCATCTTGTTCAGGAGACAAAAAAAATAAGGGAAAATATTGAAGATATTTCTGTATCATCTCCAAAATCAGCATCTTAATGACATTTTACTTTTCACTTCGGGAACTTAAAAATAATCCCTTTGATGTCAAAGACAAAAGGAGAGTTGTCTCCACAGGAGTTCCTCGGGGAGATTCCAGCCCGTTGGACATGCACACACTCATTCTGAAGAAAGCTTTGCCTTCCTTCAGAGGTACAAATCGGAGGTTTCTTAGGAGTACAAAATGGAGCTTGGAAAAGAAAAACAACAAGCAAGTTTATTAACTTTGAAAAGCTGGTGAGAAGCCAGCACTCTGTGTATTCCTGGGAACAGAGGCCATCAAAACAACAATTCCCTCATCACCTATTACTGGCAGAAGGCTCCCAACCCAGATAATTGAGAGGCTTGGACTTCAAATGCTTTTAACTGTTTTGTTAAATCCAAAAATCATCTAGGGAAGGGGAAAAAAAAAACCAACCCTTACCAATCATTTTGACATCCCTGTTATGTGATTATTTAGCGTTTTGTTTTCCCTTCAAAGTTTATTTTAAAGATTGCCTGGAACTGAGAGAGCTGGGGATGCTGAGTGTGGAGAAGAGAAGGCTCTGGGGAGATCTGAGAGCTTGGGACAGGGAGACCAGACCTGAGTGCAGAAGAAAGAAAAAACTCCTGTACACTTTACACGTTTTATATCAAAATGAGAAAATGCTGCACATCCAGCTCCCAGGTTAAAGTGAGGGGCTATCCCATATAGCCAAGCAATGAATTACAAACCTCAAAAAATGCCAGCTCCAACGTCCTGGAGCTGGAATGTGTTTCCCACAGAGGGGCCAGGCTGGAGCTGGGGTTGCCCTGCTGCACGTTCCGGGCTGGGCAGGAGATGGTGCCAGTTCAACCCCAGCCCAGAGCCCTTTGGAGCATCCCTGGGTGGGCACTGGAACACACCGGGGCTGCCTTGGCTGCGGAGTGGTTTGTGGGGGACACAAACCCTCCTGGGGAGCTGTCAGCGCTGAGCTACAAACGAGCCCTGGCCAAGGTGTGATGGGAGAGGTCAGAAAGCATTCCCTGCCCCCGGGCTGCCTTCCTGCCCAGGACAAGCCCAGAGCACCCAGGATCCCTCACCCACCCCTCCCTGCCATCCTCTTTACAACATTAAATCCCTTATTTTTGTGTGTGTTGGAAGGCCCATGCCTCCCGCCCCGCTGCTCTCAGCACTTCTCCTGTCCACAGCCTGCTCCGGGTGCTCCATCGGAGCTGGGGCAGCTCCTGGTGCACAGCCAGGCAGCTCAGCTGCTGCTGTGAAACTGCAGAACCCACACAGGGAGACAACACAGCCAAACACAGAATTTACAGACTCCCAGCTTGCTTTTCCTCCCATTATCTGTGGATTATTTCCAGCAGCGAGGCCAGGATCACTCCAGGGATATCAAGTGAAGGCACAGCACCACTCCTGGGCATCCTCTGGGATTTTTGTGACTGCAGAAACGGTGAGGTCACTGTTTCCTTGCAAATCTAAACTAAAGACACAGCTGAGTCATGATCCAGTAGGTGATATTTTGCTATGGAATAGTTTGGGTTTGCACTTAAATTTGTTCTTTTCATAAAAAATTGAGCTTCTCCCCAAGAAAACTAATAGGGAATCAGGGCTATGGAGATCCAGCCTTGACCATGGCCCTACAGAACAGGCTAATTTAGTCACGACATCAGTTCACTGAACTGCTCATGTCTTCAGCGTGCCCTGAACACAAAGTTTTCCCTCCCACTGGGAGACAAATCCTCCCAAATGAAGCCAAGCAGCCAATGGAAGAGCACTGGAGGCATCTGCTCACTCGAGTGCAGCTCAGGCAGAGCAGCAGACTCTTTGGGGTTTGGTGAAGAAAGAGAAGCAGCTCTGCTGCTCAGGCAACGATGTGGTTGGGGTTATTCCAGGTTGGAATTCAGGACAGGAACAGGCTCTAGCAGAAAACAAATTGGTGTCTCAGTACACAGGACCCTTGTTAGCAACTCCAAACCCCCACAGCTGCAGCTGGGAACTGCCATGGGCACAGCAGTGCCTGCCTGGTGTGGCCACAGGTTTTGGCCAGCAAGCACCACCTGCCCGTGGCCGTGTGGGCTTTGCACCTGGGAGCTCCTTGGAGATGCTGGGACAACAAATCTCTGTGAGAAACGATTTAAAAACTGTGGCTGAACCCTCTGAGGTAAGAGCAGGGCAGCAGCTCCTGGCTGTTTCAGGGGAGCTGACCATCCCAGTGCTGACAGACCGAGCACTGCAGCAGAACTGAGTGACTCTGGTGACACCTCTCTGCCATCCCTGCTGTTGTTTGGTGCCCCCAACACAATCCTCCTGCTCTGATTTAATTACCAAACATAAAAGGAAATAAAACTTCAGAATGAAAACAAAGGCATTGCATGGGGCGTAATTTATGGGAGCTGTTCTCCAGCAGAACACCATAAACTGCGTGTTTACGATCCCTATTAGAGGGCTGCAAACGCTCTGGCATTTCCCTACACTGACTATGCAGATTACATGAAAATTACTGCCTTTTCCTGCCTCTGCCATCTTTTACAGAATGAGTGTATTTTTTTTAAAGACATCCTTGCACTAAGCGTAGGAAAAATAAAGAAATAAGACTCCTGCGAGCTCCCTCATTGCCAGAGGCTCTCAAGCTGGAATGTGCTGAGCAGCTGGCAGAGGTAGCCAAGGAAGGGGCACTGCACACAGCCTTGTTTGCAATCTGGAATATCAATTATTGAAGGAATCAGCCCCTGGCCAGACAAAACAAGGATCATCTCCGCAGTGGATAACGACGTCGAACAAGCCGAGCTCTACTGCATTTCAGGAATGGCTGGGTGGCTGCACCAGGATTTATTGAGAGATCACATTAAGCCCTTGGTTTCCTTGTCATAGGCAGCAGATAAAAGGAAACGAGGTTTGCAGACTCAGCTGAGGCATTGATTTGTGTGTAACAGCTTCAAAAGGTGTGAACAGAAACTCGTGTTCCTGTTATCCCTTGCCTAGGGCTCTGCCTACCCCTCCACCCTGCAAGCAGGAGACCCGGGGATGGGGCTGGGATGAGCAGAGCCTGCTCCTGCTGCCTCTGGGAAGGGCATCTCCCTGCCCAGGTCCCTGCAGGAGCTGCCAAGAGCTCCTCAAAAGGCACAGGATGAGAGGAAAGGAGCCGAGAGGGACGTGAGGCCGGGTCTGGATGCACATACTGTCCTCTGACACCAAAGCCACCTACAGATTTTAAAGCCTTTCCCTGTTTAAAGCCCTTCCCTGAGCAGCAGATTCTTCTCCCACCTTGCACAGTTTGAGTCTGGATGAATAAAGAGGGGAGTTCACCCCAAACTCAGCCTGTTCTCCAGAGGGGCAGCAGGAATTCTTTACTCTCAGGCCCTGGCACAGGGTGCCCAGAGAAGCTTTGAATGCTCCATCCCTGCAAGTGTCCAAGGCCAAGTCAGACACAGCTTGGAGCAACAAGTTCAAGGGTTTAAGCTGAGCTTTAAGGCCCCTTCCAACCCAAACCATTCTGTGATTTTGGGAATCCATCCCTATCTGGGATACAGAGAGGCACAGCTATGACCTGGACCCCATAAACGCCACAAGTCCTAGTGCTGTGTCAAACCAGCCCATTAAACCCCATTTTAACACCTCTAAAAATGCTAATTGCCAACTTTTCCATCTTTATCTGCATCTTAGCTTTAGTTGCCAACTTCTTTCCAGCCATATTCTATATTTTCCACTTTTCCTTCTGTATAGATGGAGCTGTCAGCTCAAATTTAATACATTCAATATTTGGCAAAATTTCTTCGTGATGTCTGGGTGATTCTGGGACAATTTCTTTTTTTTAAAAAAAATTGTAACATCTTGAATCGAAGATAAAATAAGAGTTGAAAACCAGGAAACAGGAATTAGGACATTAAGACTGAGAAAAGGACGAGTAAAAATGTCACCGTGGGTTTGAAGTTTGGAGTCTAATCATGCTGGAATTGTCATCTTCATCATTCCCTAAAACGATTCCCAAGGAAGACATGGATCCCTAACAGCTCTTGGAGGCTTTTCCTGTTGAGCCTTTTCTGAATGATGCTCACAAAGCCAGGACTGAAAGCAGGAGAAGAAGCCAGGATATTCCACAGGGATATTCCACAGTGGGTGAGGAAGAGCAGCTCTAACCCAGCAGGGGCAGCTGGGGGTCAGGAAGGAAACGCTCCCAAGGACAGCACTGCGGGCAGGCAGGAATAAAGGGATGGGGCTGACACATGATCCAGCAGGAGAGAGACCCAGGAGCAGGGAAGAAACCTGGCCCCAAGATCCGAGTAGTTTGGGGTGGGAAAGAGGAGCGTGAGCACACACTGGAGGCAAAGCCACCCTACAGCTGGGATGCCTTAGGTTTTAATTTTTATATTTTCAAGTCCTGCACTGCCTGGTGTGTAACTGAAGTTTTTTGTGCCCTGTGAGCTGCTGTTCTCTCACGCTGGTCAGACATAACAAACCTCTCTGGGTTTGCTCTCCAAGGACACCCAGACTGTCCCAGGCCCAAAATGTGTAAACCAACATCTTTAGAAGGGGGGTGAGCTTGGGGAAATTACATCATTAACTGAAGCTTTAATTGGAGAATTAACCCTGATATGCAAATGGACCAAACTTATAAAAGTGTGAAGAACTCGTGACCCAGGGTCCATCTTGGGTGGAGCCTCTGGCCTGCCCAGGGTGAACCTTTGAAGGCCCTTCAAATAAATCCCTGCCTTTATTCCCTTGTTCCTGTCCAGTCTCTGGTTTTTAGGTGGCCATCTCAGGCATCAGCTGCCAGGAGACTCCAAAAGCACCAGAGGGAGGACTGAGATTCCAGATGGGAATTTTTGGCTGGCTAGATAAGAATTTACTGCACGCAGTAAAACTCCAATGGTACAACTGAAGTTCCAGCAGTAATGTGTTAATTTATCTCCTGTTCAGCAGTTAAAGCAATGACTGGGAGCTTAAACCAGGGAGCAGAAATCACCCAGTTTATGGCCCCGATTAGTTCCAAGGGGCTTTGGATAAGACCATACTGGAAATAATAGAAATGTCACCAGATGGAAGAAAAAAAAATAAATGATCAATATCTGCCTCATCATATTTATCAGTTAAATCAATTCTAGGGATAGGATACCCACTGAAAAAGAACAACACACATTATAAACTTTAGCCAACGTTTAACCAGAAACCCTGATTTAATTTTGTTTTAATTAAAGCACAACCGTTACATTCCCATGTATTTCATGACTATCACTTTATCAAGGGGAAGTCCATAAAATACCCAAAGTAAGCAAGAAGTTATAGATATAAAAGGAAAAATAAGTATTTCAATCAAGAGAATTACTTCTTTCTCTTAATTTTCTTTTTAGATCACTACACAAGAGAAAATCCCAATAAAGGCACAGCAGGCACTGAAAACTGAATTGTTTTGAGTTTGGAGACATAAAAATGTTTAATTTCAGCCTACAAAGTTGCTGGTTTTTAAATGCCCCTTAGTTTATCTGTCTGCTCCTTCTGTCTGCTCTTCATCGAGAAGGTTCTCAAGCCCAGCAGCCCTCAGACTTCGAGGTTTGCAAGGATATTAAACTTTATACAAAGATCAATTACTTTTAGAAAGTTCTGTCTGCCTTTAAACCCAGATGTGAAACGATTTCATTTCACTCTGACGAAGACACGGCCATTGGTTGTTTCCACATTTTCCTTCAGAGAAATGTTCCTCCAGCTAACCAGGAAGTTCAGAGAAACGATTAAAAAACCACACAGGGGTTAATTTGAATGCGGTTGAAAATTCAGGCAACTTCCACGAATCCTGACCTACATTTAGAATTTACTGCACTTCATCGAGAAGCTCTCCATGTGCCTGGGAGCAGCACTGCAGCTGTCTCAGAGCCTGGGATAAGGCGATGCTGGGGCTCAGGAGCACACGGGGCTGCTGGGATGGTCTCTGCTCGTGGCTGCAGCCCCACGGGAGGCTGGGGGAAATGCCACATCCCTAATGCAGGGAAATCACCCTGGGATGGTGGAATGGGTTGGGTTGGAATGGATCTTAAAGCTCATCCAGTGCCACCCCTGCCATGGGCAGGGACACCTTCCACTGTCCCAGGCTGCTCCAAGCCCTGTCCAGCCTGGCCTTGGGCACTGCCAGGGATCCAGGGGCAGCCACAGCTGCTCTGGGAATTCCATTCCAGTCCCTCTCCACCCTCATTCCTTCCCAATATCCCATCCATCCCTGCCCTCTGGCAGTGGGAAGCCATTCCCTGTGTCCTGTCCCTCCATCCCTTGTCCCCAGTCCCTCTCCAGCTCTCCTGGAGCTCCTTTAGGCCCTGGAAGGGGCTCTGAGGTGTCCCTGGAGCCTTCTCCTCTCCAGGTGAGCACCCCCAGCTCTCCCAGCCCGGCTCCAGCCCTTGGAGCATCTCCATGGTCTCCTCTGGATTCTCTCCATGGCTTCCCTGTGTTGGGGGCCCCCAAGCTGGATGTGCCCTGGAATGCTCAGCACAGACCTGACCCCAAATATGTTTCAAACAGAAAGGAACTGAATAAAATCCCTCTGAGAATTTTCCTCGATACACTTTCCAAAAGGGTGATTTTCAGAGGATGGGCCCAGAGCAGCCCACTAAAAATCTGTCACAACTCTCAGTTATAATCACCAACCTCAGCCTGGGGACAGATCACAGGAATTTGGTATAGAAAGGTAGGAAACACAGGTTTTTGGTTGTAGTGCCAGAGGAAAAAGGCTTCAGAGGTGTTTCCTGACGTCCTGGCTGCTGCTCTGAGAGCGATGCTACACAGCAGCTTGTAATGAGAACACAACTTTACACATGTAACACCCAGGCAACACGTGGGAAAAACCAGCATTTAAGGCAATAACGGGCTCAAAGGAAACTCTAATAGCAAGCACAGAGATCCCTCTGGAGATTTCTTGTGGGAAAATTACACTAAACCCCAGTATTGACATAAGGTTAAAAGATATTCTAAATCAATTGACATTTAAGGCTGCAGCAGTGTTAGCATGTCTGGAAAACGCAAAAATCTTGTTAACCCTCTTGGATCAGTCTTTAACTTGAAAATGCTGCCTCCATTTGATACTGGGAAGGAGATATTTAGTGCAATCAGGAGGTTTTAACCTACTAAGAACCAGCCACACAGTTTATTTTCATGTTAAACAGTACAGGCTCAAATCCCAACTTTCATAAACCAGCTGGGGATTTCTCCCTGACCTTCCTGCCTTTTTTGCTCACCCAGAGGAAGTTGGAAGGAGTCAAATGAGAAATAACTTCTACAGTATCACCCCAATATTCCTCATTTCTGGGGGCCCCCACATGTTTCCCTCCGAGGCTGCAGCACACCCCTGCATTATGAGCTGCTTCCCAGGGTGTTTGCCCCTTCCAGCTCTGCAGAGGGTTTAAATTGTTTCCTGTTCCTTCCATCTGGGATGTGGTTGCTGGGCTGTCTCTGATGCTTCCACCCCACTAAACCCCATTATGGTTTAATGACCCTCCACCCTCCCTCTCCTGGGAGCAGATGCTGAGCACACACACACACACAGACACACAACTTCATCAAATCTCCTCAAATCCATAATTCATAGGCAGGGAAGTTCATCAGCCGCCTGACCTCATTAGCTTCTCATGCCCCACTTGCAAAACTTCAGAGATCCTTCCAGAATTATTTATCAAATCACTGAGAGCTGAACTAAGTTCTAAACAAGTCGTATTTTACACTGGTGCCCAGGAACTGAACCTGAACCCAACCTGTGCTAAATCCCTGCGAGAGCCAGCACTGTGTGCAGCCTTTTGCTCCTCAATGCATTAATTTTTTTCAAAGCTCAGCTTTGAAAAAAAAGTCAAATAATCCTTTTAGAAACCACTCCTTCATTTTCAGTAACGCTGGGCCAATTGTTGAATGTCACAGTTTAAGGGCTCTGACAAATAAACTCGGCATCGAAAAGCATCATGAAAATTAGCACGTAACATATCACAAGCATCATAACAATTCACTAAACCACATCCCCTGACTTTTTAGCTAAAAATAGCAGCTTTCTACCCAAATCAGTGCACCTGTCAAGTTATGAAGAGAAATGAAATTATGTGTTTTAATACACCCGTGACACGATACGTTTTTAATTCCCACGCTGCCCAAATTCCGCCGTTCGCAGTAATTTCAACTCAACTTTTTAACACGTGCAGAATTCTCAGCGTAGCCTGATCCAGCCTGGTTTATAGCTTGAATTTCCTTTGTGGCTGTCTTTTCCTGCAGACAGCAGCCTGCCCAAGGCAGAGAGCCCTGCAGGACCTGCAGCTCCCGTGCAGGGCGGTGCTGCTGGCTCTGCACAGCTCAGCCGCTCTCCCCTCCCGCTCCCTCCTGTCAGAGGCTGAGGACAGTTCATGCCTCAAACACTGATATAAAGTTTTGTTCATTATAAAGAAGCTACAACCCAAGAAGCCTCCCTGAAGACTGGGACTTTGGGCTGAAAGTCAAACTGCTGATGAGATAAAGGGAAACCCATTGTTCAGTCACCTCAGGCTGAGGGAAAGGTGTGCACCCACAAAAGGCCAAAGCCCCCTTTGGGGTGGGGGAGAGCACAGCTCACAGCAGCCAGGATTACACAGACTCCCCCCAGCCCAGGGGGGAGGAGGAGGTTTTGGGTGCGTGGGGTAACCTTTGGTCAGGGGCAATACACCCCATCCTCCATTACCCAAACCAGCCCAGCTGTGGGACCCCCAGCCCCACAGGCCACATCCATGGGACTGTCACATGAGAGGCAGCTGAGGGGGGGTCACAATCCACCAAAGACCCCCCAAAGTGCTGGGCCTTGCGCCACAGGGCTGCACGTGATGCAACAGACCCAGGGCCTGCTGTGAGAGACTGCCCCCCTTCCCCCAGGGGGACATGCCTGGACATTCCCACTAGCCTGAGCATAAATACCCATGGGATTCTGTGCTTTTTTGGGGGACCTTCACCACCAAGAAGACCAGCTGGAGAGGATCCACAGAGTGGTGATATTTTCCTTATTCTCTCTCTGTCACCTTCCTCCTGTCCCCCCCACCTATTTTCTATTTCTTTCTCTTCTTGCTCTCCCTCTCATCAAATAAAACCCTTACTATTGTCACTGCCATGTGGCCTCGTTTGCACCTTAATTTGGGCAGAGGAATGTCCCAAGAACCTTAACAATAATTGGATCACAACACCTCCAATGGCACCAACGCTCCCACTCACTCGTGGGACAGCCCAGAGCTTTTGATTAACTGCAGCTGCTCAGTTTTACCTGGGCAGAGAATTCAGGGAACCGTGGATTTTATCTAGCAGGACACCAGTTCTGTTCTGGGGACAAGTTCCAGGACAGCAATATCTGTAGGCTCGAGTCTGTGTTCCTGAGGAAAATCTTGGCTGGGACTTGAGTTTTGTCACAAATCTCACACAATAATCCATAAAGATGAAAGCTGCAGAAAGCCAGAGTAATTTTACAACATCTTTTAGCACAAATGCAACGTGACACGTGCACTCGGAGCTGTTTGTTGACATGTAGCTCGCCTGGTTTTTCATTACTTTAATATCAGTTTGCTTTTCCCCTCGCTGGCACGATTTTACCTGTAATATGTGTTTATTTTGAAGGGGTTGGTGCTCTCTAAGCTTGGCAGAGCAGGTGTTTTCTTTGGAAAAAGCTTGAAACAACAAATGAGTGTTCCCCTGAGGGAACAGGGCCCAGAAGGTGCCTGCCCAGTGTCCCCTGAGCATCCCATCCCAGCTCCCTCTCCCAGCAAACACACCCAGAGCTGGCACAAACAACACTTCAGCACATCTGCATCGCCAGGAGGGCTGCGAGGGGATGGGTTTGTCAGCACTACAGCTAATTAGGTACCTGGCTTAGGGTGAACCTGGCATTAAACACATTTTACTGCCTGCAGCTCACAGAAAGATGGTTTGGGCTCCAGTAAAGCACAATGTCTCACCACTGAACACATTTACCACATCTGTGAGGGCATCACCCTCACACCAACCAGCCCTTGTCTCCTAAAAGGACCCTGCACATCCCTCACACTCACGTGCTTTCATTGTGTACTTCATGCACATCACTTTTTCTCCCTGATATCCACCAAAGCCTGCCCAGAGAACAGCCAAGATCCTGCCTTTCCCACAGCCAGATCCCCACACGCCTCTGGAGTGTTACCACTCATCACCCGACTGCAGGATCCGCTTCTGATTCTGTTTTTTAGCTTACTCAGATACTTTTAAACACATCTAAGCATCACAAAGCAGCTAAAGACAATTAATTTCCTCTTCAACTTCTCTTCTCACTATAAACCACTGAAGTTTCATAATCCTTTCCACAGGAACTTACCAGTGCGTGTGGCAGCTGTTCCCAAATTCCTCCCAGTGGCCCTGCACTCGGTATTTCCCCCCCCACAACACATCCACATCCTCAGCACGAAGCTGTTCCTGCTCACTTCGTTTGCCCACAGCCCTCCTAGCCCCAGATTGCCTTGTCTGCATTTCCTTTGCAGAGCACTTAATTCCTGTCCCCTGATATAGGGTTTCCTTCTGGCAAGCCTTAAATTCGCCTCCTTCAGTCCCTTTGCCACCTGCCCGGGACACTCAGCTTCTGTAAATCCTGCCCTCTCCTTAAAAATCTGCACGGCTGCATTTTATATCTTGACATAAGACACTTCATTCCTTTGGTCTCTTCCTGATGCTTCCCTCTGACTTTAAATCCCCATTTTTTCCACACTCAGATCCAGGCTGATCATGGAGCAGCCCTTTGCTGTGTAAGGAAACTGCTTTAAGGCTTCCTTGAGAATATGGAGGTTTTAATTGTAGCAAGAGAGCTCTAACGAAGCCTTTCAGGGCAATAAATGCAGGCAAATCTTACCTGTGGTGCAGAGCTGGCCTCCCCCTGTGCCACGGAACTTCTGCTGCACCACTGGCACTGTGAACTAAGCACTGCTGAGCTGAACAGTCAGAATTCCTGATTTATCCCTGGTTCCAAGCCAAATGATGCTGCTGAAGCCAAGAGGTAAAACTGCAGCTCAGGAATGAACAGCTTGGAGAAATCCAAGATCCCACCACGGCCCCAGAGCCTGGGTGGCTGGAGAGATGCAAAGGTGCTTTCCTTGAAAATGAATGTACATTCCCAAGGTGGAAAAAACTCCACGGAAAAGGGCAGGTCCTGCACTGGTGCTTCCTGGGAATGAGGTCTGACTTGTTCAGCTCAGGCTATTGATACTCTGAAACCCAAAAGCAATAGGATTTTCATCACTCTCATAAAAAATTTAACTATTTCATGGTTCAATATACGACACCCTGGAAGTTTAATCAGAAATGACATTACCAAAACTAAAGCAGGGAAAAACCTGAGATGGTATCTATTGCTCTCAGCAATGAAGGGCTTCAAATTATGTGCAATAAAGCATTTAAAGGATATAGAAAATACTGTTTTCTGCTATGTTCCTCAGGGGTTTAAAAATACCAGGGATTTCTTTATGGAATCATTAAAGAAACCTTTCACTTAATAATTTTTACAGCTCTGTGAGCATAAAGCTGATAATCCCCTATTTTATTCCACCTGCTGGGGGCTCCTGTCCCCACCTCTCTCCTTTTCCATTGAAAAAGGAGAGAGATGGAGAGAGACTATTTACAAGGGCCTGGAGTGACAGGAGAAGCTGGAATGCCTTCAGGTTACTATTATTATTATTATTATTATTATTCAGGTTTTAGATATTAAAGAAAAATTCCTCCCTGTTGGGTTGGTGAGGCACAGGGTACCCTGAGAAGCTGTGGCTGCCCCTGGATCCCTGGAAGTGTCCAAGGCCAGGTTGGGTTGTGGCAAGCATAAAAATATTATTTAGAAATTTCACATTATAGTGGTCAAGTTTTGCTTAGGGAAGTTTGGCAATGGGGTCAAGTTTCAGCAAAAAGATAAAAAAAAACAACCCTCTTAATGTGAAAGTTTTGGACCTCTTCATGAGAAGCAAGACCTCAGTGTGGGTTTATTTATTATTTTGAAGGAAAATATATCTGTATATTTAAATACACAGATATTTATCATTTGAAAGGAAAATGTGTGTGTTTGCAGAGCCTTACTGAGAACCCTGGGCTTAGGCAACATCATTTGTGCAGAAGCCCTGATCATTACAGAAATGCTGAAATTACAACATTCCTAAGAAAATTAATTATTTCCATAATCCTCCTATCAGCCCTTTCACTGGGGATTCCTTTTGTTCTGGAATGAGGGCAAGTCCTGCTTTCCATGAGGGAAAAACGCTGGAAACAAGGAACCTGCCCCTTCTGGCTCACACTGAACTCCCAGAGCTTCCCAACCCACCCCCAGGGTGCCTGGGCAGGGCAGGATGCCCATTCCCGAGGCACAGGTGTGAAACATTCCATGGAAATTCCATCATCTCTGCTCAATCCGTGTTCCACTCCCCTCATTCCACCCCTCAGACTCCCTGGAACACCCACAGCACAAAGGTCACCAGACACTGCTGCTCTGCTTTTCCTGGGATATGCTCCTCACTCAAATCCAAGAGAATATTCCCTGTGCTTACCCTGGGACACTTCCATGCCTTGCTTCCCAGCCAAATCCAAGAGAATATTCCCTGTGCTTCCCCAGCCAAATCCAGGGAGAATATTACCTGTGCTTACCCTGGGACACTTCCATGCTGTGCTTTTCTCTGCTCTTAGTGCCCATCCAGGACAAAAATTATCTGCAGAAAAATAATCTGCAGAATTTCCTGCAACTTGTGCAGCTCCCCTGCTCCTCAGATCAGGCCAATTCCAGCTCCAAGGCTTTGAGCTTTAGCCAGAAGAACCCAAAATCCAAGGACAGAGCATTAAACCCAGTTTTGTGTTCACACAAAACTGCAGAGTGGCTTTTCCTAACGCCACACAACGTCCCCAAAAAATCCATTCCCCGGCCACGCGCTGCTATCAATCCTCAGAGTCACTACGAGCACTCAGGAACTGCAAGGCCTTGCAAAATCCAGGGCAGGACCCAAAATGTGAGGTTGGTTTTAGAGATCCCGACTGCTGCTGGTGGCCAGAGGGGATCCAGGAGGCTGCAGGGAGGATCAGGATGTGGACCAGGGGAGGAGGGAGCGGTGCAGCCCTCGGTGGGTGATGCTGAAATGCAGTGACAGCTCCTTCTGTGAGCGCAGCACCACTCCATGCACTTCTGGAAGTCACTGAGGCTGCTCACGGTGCATAAATAAATATATGTCCACTAATAAATGGATTATAAATAAATAAATAAAATTTTATCAAGGGTAGAATTAGCTGGACACTACAAAGCGTTTGCAAAAAGAAAAGCAAACCCTTAAAGTTTCAGCCATTTATCCCACAACTCTGATTTCTGCTTTCCTAACACTCCAAGGAACAAAAGTGAAAAGTCTTCTTGGGCAAAGCACATCCTTCTCTTAACTTCTTAACTCACTTCTCGGCATTTAAATGGAAGAAATTAATGTTAAAGCCATAAAGATGAGAAGTTTGAAAGCAGAGTGAAAGGCATCAGGCACTGCACTGTCCCACCCCTCTGTCCCAGCGACTCTCCACAAATAATTTCTATATTCTAGTAGAGAAAGCAACAGCCAGCAAAATTCTACTTCTGCCAGATAATTTGTCCTCCTTTTGCCCCTGCTGTACCTGGCTGAGCTGCTCCTGCTGCCTCTTGCAGAGTTTTACTGACGCCTGGCTCTGAGGCGACGCAGTGCCATCCTTCACGAGAAGAGCTTTAACTTCTGCAGGAACTATCTGGTCCCGAGGAGGGGTGATTTCCTTACAGAATCTATGCTGTGCCTCGAAAAGAAAAGCCCAGAACTGCTGAGCTCTGAGCAGAGGGCTCTGTCTCACCAGCTCGGCGCAGCAAAGAGCAGCACAGAGCACCCGGAGCAGCCGCTGGAGGAAAACCGGGGTGTCCAGGGATGCTCTGTGCCCCAGCCCCGCCTGGCTGCACGAGGGATGCAGGAGCTGCTGCTTGCACGTCCCTGCCTCGTCCCTGCTGCTGTGCCCTCGGCTGGGGTGTGCAGGAGGCTTCTCCCTGCCCTGCATCGCCGGGGAGCAGCAGCAGCAGCCGCCGAGCGGGGCTGGTGGGAGGGAGCAGCACCCGGCGCCTCCTGCCAAGGGGAGCCATCCTCCCTCCCAACCCACTGACAGCCAGGGGAGAAGGCAGAATGAGCCCTGCTCGTGGCCCTAACCCTGTCTGCATCAAGGACCCGGGGAGACATCCCTGTAACTGGGCAGGAGGGCTGACGAGGCTGTTGCTAAATAATAACAACAAAAAAACTTGACTCTTTTCTCCGGGCTACAACAGAGGCTGCTATTACCTAAAGCTGCTTCAGTCCTGCTTGCTGTCTCTGCAGTCCTTTCTTCCTAGTCCTCTCCTGTGGTCTTCTCTTCTCTCTTATGAGCTGCTGCTCCAAGGGGCAGCTGGTCTCTGGTCTTTAGCAGAAACACCTGGCTCTGCTGCAACTCATCAAGGTCACGACTGCCCACAGCCCATTCTTGTTCTCCTGCATTTCTCCCTTTTTACTTTAGATCGATACAATACATACTAAAAGTTTTCTCTTTTTCCACACATGCTAATAACTGAAGATGGTTTGGCTGGGGCACACTAAAAGTTGCAAACACATTACGACACGAGGCTCTGCAGCCCTGCTGGAAGCAGTGGATGGGACTGAGGCATCCCCTCGCTTCCCTCTACCTAAACCTTTTCCTAATCTCTGTTTCATCTTTGTGGAGCAGATTCTTCTTGAAGTCTCCACTTCAAAGACCCCAACAGAAAACAATTCCTCAGAAATTTCTTGCAGTGAGGGCAGCTGTACAGATGTTTCCTCCTCCTCCACAAGCTGCAGGTTTATTGCTTTACACATGTTTCATTTAAGCATCACATCCACCGGTTCCTAAGGTCAGTGTTACAAATATTTAATTGCCACTTTTATCTTTAAGCAAACAGATCCTTTCCCCAGGGTCCTTGTTAGGGTTCATTGGAACCCCTGCACAGCCCCAGATATGGCACAAAGCACTGGGAGTGCAGAGACTGAATTTACACCCATGGATGTTCCCAAACAGCTGCACCAGATGGGAGAAATGGGGAGGGAAAGGTCTGGAAGGGGATTTGCTGAGGGAAACACCTGCAGAATTCATCCCCTACCCAGAGGATGCCCAAGGACACGGATCCCAGACTCAGCACAGAGGAAATGGGAGCCATCCCTGCTTTAAGCAAATTGCTTCCAGGCCTTCAGCAAAAGCTATATTTACTTTATGCAATAAATACTAAAATAAATCAAAGATACAGGAAAGGGCTGGGATGTGATGGACAAACAGAACCATATCCCACTTCCAAACAATCCATACAGCATCCACAAGGGGCTGCCTGGGATTGTTGCACATGAACTTCTTTGTAATCGAGAGCAAAATACATTTTTCAATTTTGTTCCCATGTCAATGAGATATTGCTGTGTTGGGCTATTACAAAATAAAAATTATATTATTCCATTTTTAATATAAGATTCCGAAACTGCAGCTTTTACAAAGATAACCATGTTCTTATTATAACTTTATGCAAATTGCTATAGATCCAGTGAATTCAATTAACTGAATTGAATTCCAATTTGCAGAGAAGCCTGGTCCAATAATTCAAAAACTGCATTTCTTGAACAGTTTTTAGTTGACCAATGCTTACAAATCTGTCATTTCTATTTGTGCTATTGTTCCAGAGCTGTCAGCACACATATTTCATAGAAACCACGAGATGCCCGCAAAAACAGGTTAATTAAGGAGTTCTCCTACATCCCAGTCACATTAACAAGCAGACCCCATGAGCAAACAAAAAGTGAAGCAAATGAAAATATCCCGGAGTATTTATTCCATAATAAAATGGAAATAAAGGCTTTAATTGCCTTTAAGTTCTATTCAGTCTTCATTTCCTTAGCAATTATCCAGACTCAGGTTTTATTGTTCCTCGGGTTGGATTCACTGCGGCGCCCTGTGACTCGGATTTGTTTCTAAATGGTGGCAGTAATTAGCAAACAGGATTCCTTCCAGCTCTGCCTGTCCCTGCTGGGATGTGTCCCCTTGGAAACAGCCCAGCAAAAGCAGGAAGAGTTGGAACTTTCGATGGGGTGATGTCTCAGTGATTCCTTTGAGGTGGAATTCAGTGCAAGACAGGAGACATCACTGCAAAGAAAGCAGAGATTCACCATGAAATCATTCCATATGTACAAGAACCATCACCAAAATTGGAACGGATGGATCCTGTGATAGAGAGCACTCTGAGAGGAGGCAAAAACCAGGGAAAAAACTGTATTGAGGGATTCAAAAGGAAACGTTGAAGCCACTGAACGAACCACAGCAATCTCATCTAACAATGCTTTAAAACCTTACTTTGTAAGGCTGGAAAAAGCAATGGATGTTCCCAGTGTTGGAGCTCTGTGGCAGTGCCTGGGGAGGCCGAGTGGGAGACAGGAATTATTTACATTAACACAAACACAACGAAATTGGGGACAGCTCTCCTGGAGGTGCTTCTTTCTCTGGGCAGCATCACCCTGGGTGTGCTCCCTCCACACCCCTCCTGTACAAAGCAAAACAATTCCTTTCCAAAAAGTAAAACCCTCCCCTAAAAGCAACTTTACACCCAGCAAACTTAGGCCTATTTGCTAAATCTGCAACGTTTTTCCAAATTCATGTTTTTCCCAGTTTTTGTCTCTCTGATCAAGGGTAGATGTTCCTGTTGGGAGCAAATCAGCTTTGCAGTGACATTTCTGTCCTTGCCTGAAGGAGCCTGAACTCTAGGAGAGTCTTAGAGTGAGAAAATTAAAACAAAAATAATTGCAGAATCCAAGTGAGGAAAAACTGATCCTGTGATCAATAAACAACACCAGTTTGGAGCTCGGTGCATATCCAGTTGGAGCTAAATGACGTTTAAGGTCCCTTCCAACCTAAACCCTTCTGAGAGTCTGAAAAATAAGTGAGGAATAAGGCAAGGAAAAAAAAAAACAACAAACCCTCTTTGATTAATAAACTACACCAAGCATCACAATCTGTGGTTCTGCTTCTCAGGGCTTTTTTAATGGCTTAGCATCCTCCAGTCTGAGCTCACAGAAAACTGGTTTTTCACAAAAGTCCATTGTTTGGAGAGAAAATCACTATTTTTTTTGCAATAAAAAGCTCCTTTACCTCTCGGACACAACCTGAGTCATCTGACCAAAATGAGGGGGGCAGTTTGGTGGGACCGCACTGCAGACAACAAGATTTTGGTGGGTTTTTTTTGGTTTTTTTTTTTTATTTATTTATTCAACCATATTTGTGAATTTCATTTCATTTCATTTCATATATGCCACCCCAGGGAATGCCTGTGCTGCCTGTTAGAGGTGCTGCTCTCACACTGCACCTGCTCCACCCTGCAAAAGATGGGAAGGTGAAGTTGTGGAATGTGAAAAAAAGAGGATGAGGTGGTTGCAGAAGCCAAAACTCTATTTTTATGGCAATATTAGATTTTAAATAATATTTAGAAAGCCAAAAGAGATGGAAAAAGTTGCAGAAGCCAAAACTCTATTTTTATGGCAATATTAGATTTTAAATAATATTTAGAAAGCCAAAAGAGATGGAAAAAGTTTGGAAAATACCCTGGCAAACCAGGACTTCCTTGGTGTGCATCCCCTAGGGATCACTCCAGGGAATAAAGAGCACAAGTCAAGTGCCAGATGCCATTCCAGAACATTCTTTGTTGTTGTTGCTGCTGTGGATATGCCATTAAGGAATTACTTGCCAGGAGCAAAATATCCAGGAAACCATTCAAAGTACAATCCTCAGTCTTTTATGCTTCAGCTCAGTCGTTTCCAGTAAATAAGAGAAGTCAAGAATAACTTTAATTACTCAGCTTCAGCAATTCCTGCCATAAAAGATGAGCACTATCAGCTCCAAGTATGTACTGCTCAAGTGAAAAACTCAGTCTGGAGATCCACAGAAAAGCACTTAGCTTCAGAAAAAGAAGGAAAATTACCCTATGTGTTATTTTAGGCTGTATAAAGACGGCCATGGAAGGGCAGATTTATTCTCTCTTCCATCTTTGTTGACTTCCCAAATGGATCCCAGTCATCACAGGCAGGGCAGGGATGCTCAGTGCAGCTCCATCCCCTTCATGCTGCCTGGATTTCTCTGCCATTAAAACCCCAACAGAAACCATTCCTGAGATGGTCACGAAGTACTGAACTGTTAGCAGAACTGGTTCATCGCTCCACCAAACCACAGAGTGCAGTTTGTCAACCTGCAAGTGTCTCATTGCAGAGCAGAGAATCCTCTGTGCAAAGCCACAGCTGCACGCCCAGGAACAGCTCCTGCAGGGCAGCGAGTCTCAAAACATGGAGATGAATGATTTGGCCCTTTTCTATTATTTATTGTGTCTTTATATCAAGAATCCCAAACTATCAGTTCCCAGGGATGGTGCCCACACTCCGTTCCTACAACATTGTGACAGTCAGATGTTTCCATCGTCCCTAAAAGCCCCTTCCAGGGACGCTGCTGTTGAAGCACTGGGAGCACAGCAGGATTGACACTGCCTCCCACACACACCAGGATTGTGTAGGGACTGTGAACTATTCCATGGTAACATCCTATGGAATCACTTCTGCTCACTTTTCCAAGTGAACGAGACCTCAGATAACGAATTGTTCAGCCTCTGCATCTGAGGTAATTGCTGATTGCAGTGTGTGAGGTGTAAGTGGTTGCTAAATGTGCTGTCTGGCGTGATATCGTGGATAATTATAGACACTTTAATTGCTCCAGGTCTCTGAACTGCCCCAGTCCAGGGATGAGGAGGGACAGGAGGAAGCTGAAGCTCTGCTGAGCCAAGGAAACCTCCAAAACTGCATGTCACGAGCTGCCCCTCTGTGTTTTGGGGTCATTCCTTAGGGACCAAAGTAGGGTATAAGGAGGTGACATCATTTTCCAAAGACCTCACCTGTCCCTGCCTCCACAGCTCCTCCTTGCTGGTGAGAAATTCCTGGAAAAGCTGCCTCCTGTGTGTGCTCTGCAGAGGTAAATTCCTGCAGGGACATTGTCACTGAGCCTTGTATCACCTCCTCTGGCCCCTGCCTGCTTCCTCTGGGAGGGAGAGTTCCCAAAGTATGGCTTGGAGTCAGGGCAATGTGGAAAAGCAAGAACCTGCAGAGCATCCACATCTGCCGATTTCCCTACGTGGCAACGAGTTTTGAGTAAAAATGATGGACTTTGGGTCCTGAAGCAAGTCCAGACAGCTGCTGGAGCTGCCTTTGTCATGGATTCAGACAACTCTCTCCCAGCACTCACAACAATTCACAAATCTCCCATCCCCAGGAGTTATTCGAGATATTTAAAGCTCCTGAAATAAGACAGATTGGCAGATGTGAAACACGAATCCTCCTTTCACCCGCAGAGAGGGAACCGTGCCAAAATCCCTCAGACTGGTTTGCACATCCCTCTCCTTTCTGAGCTTTCCTCTCCAGTGGCTAAAGGGAAAGGAAATAAAATAAATAAATACCATTCTGCTGATAAAAGACATCACTGGACTTCCTGCACGAGAACTTGTAGTCACCCAGAGCACAAACTGGGCACTGAAGGATCTCGTGAAAAATTTTAGCATTTGAAAAAGATATCAGCTCACAATTTCAATTTATAAATGTTTTTCCAGGATCCATTTCAGTTTGCCAGACAGAGAGACACATAACAAAACTAATTATGGTGCTAATTTGCATTGTAATACTGAGATTGGTAATGAAGGAACACGTTCAGGGCGGATGAAAATGTTACAACGAGCATGCTTGGCTCTCCTGGTTTTATCCCAATGGAGTGATGCAAAACTGCAGGAATTAGGGCTGGAGAAGACGTGAGGTGAATTGTGTTGGATTACTGGGATGGGATAACTCAGCATTTATCCTGCTGCACTTCTAAAGAGCTCCAGGAATGCTGGAATATTTTGTGGGATTGTCAAAGAATGGGGAACAAAGTTTTTTTAAAAAAGTGAAATTTACAATGCAGTAAATCTGTGGCCACTTCTCAAATCACTGCTCCCCAAATGCCTCAGTTATCTCCAGCTATCACGAATGGTAACTCCTTTCCACCCTTTCCCTGAAAATATCCAAGCACTGGACCTGTCACCACCTCCTTGAGAGAACATCTCGTGATCCTGCACATCTCATTCTCCAAACTCTCTCCACTGTTGTGTTTTCCTGATGATGTTTGCACTTTTTGCTCAGTTATCCCCCTTTTTGTCCCAGGCTAAAGGGATGCTTTCCCAGTTTTCAGCCCTTCTCTGCTGCCTCTTATCCTTCTGTTAGAGGGGCTGCCTGTGAATTCCTGGGAGATCAGGGGGGTTCTCAGGTGTAGCTAATAGGGGGATTTGCCCTGTGGATTCTTTATTGCTGATGGAAATGGAGAAGCCAGAGAGCTCCCAGCTGCAGCCTCGGAGCCCACGGAGCGCTGGCAAAGCTGGCAGCTAAGGAGAATGAAAAATACCTTTTCCCTGAAAACTGAACAGATTGGGGGACAATAAAGCATGGAATCACACTGGGCACCACTCACAGACACTCCCTGGCAGTGCCTTTTGATACCAAATACAATACAGAGATTCCTCACTTGTGCTGCCTGGACATTCTGTTTGCAGCCAACGACTCAGAAAAGATTTTGAGCGTTGGTCACTTTGCCTGCAGCTGCCTGTGGCAAAGCTGAAATTCTCCACCTCAAACGTGGAAGCATCAGTGCTTTACACCTGGTAACGCAAGACCAGGCCATGAACAGATGCTAAAAACATTATTTGGGGCTGAAATGATGGCAATTCCCATCACAGGCTTAGCCAACCTTCACCTGCCTGGCTTTGAGCTTCAGACCCAGATGAAGCCTCTTGAGTCTGGATTTGAGCCCCCTGAGCCAGCCCAGGATCAGCACCTTTGGCTGCACAACCCCACGGATCCAGTGTGGATTCCTGGTACCTCCAGGCTGCTCCTGCTGTGAATTTTCACAGCTTTTTTCCCAGCTGCACTCACCCTGTGCCACCACCCACCCCCAGCCCCTCCAGAGCTCATCCTCCACTTTGCAGGCTGCCAAAGGATGCCGCAGAGGCTCCAAGGAAAACAGAGGAGTTCTGATAGAAATCTCAGTGGGTAGCTAAGAACCAGCAATGCTCTGTGCTTATGCAAAGGATAATGAGAATTAACCCCTCCAGAGGCTGAGAAGCTTGGTAAAAGCTGTTCTAGGTCTTCCCCTGTCCACGGTTTCTCCAACCCAAAATAAAGTCTGTTAATGCAGCTGTTAGTTAGAAACACAAGCAGAGCTGCTGCTACATCCAGCACACTTAGCACGTCCTAATGCTACACTGCAAAGCCTTTAAAATAGTTTGATTACATGTCTGCATGTCCATTTAAAGTAGTTTGATTACATGTCTGAATGTCAGACACCAGGAAACCAGATTATTTCAGGTCAAACTGTGTCACCTCTGTCACCTGCCTGGCCCTGGACAGGAGCACAAAGCCAGGGAGCTGCCTGAGCACAAAGCTCAGCCACCCTGAGCTGGAGCATCTGGGAACCACATTTAAACCTGGATAAACTGAGGGACCAACACAAATCCCACCCAAACTCAACCCTGAACTTGCACACCAAGGACAAAGCACAAGGTATCTCCTTGCCTCCATCTGCTGCCGTGTGCAAAGGTCTCATAATTTGATGTTCTACATCTAAAAGAAGAATTCAAAGATGCAAAGTCACAGTTAATGAGTATTTTTCAGGCAGTGGAGCTGGGGAACATGACAGAATTTCAGGACAGCAATTCCAGTTCCACCATCAACTACTACTAGTTTATCTAAAAATAAGAATACAAAATGAAGACCTCTGAACAGGTTACATCCAATAAATAGATGACAGCTGATTTCCTCTTTATGATCCATTACATGAAGAAAACACAGACATTAATTTATGCCTGGTATAGAGAGAATTTGGAATCATTCAATATAACTTGATGGAATTGATAGTGTCATCTATAGGAAGGAAAGAGGGGTATGACCAGAGCATCAAATGCAAAGTACTCTGAAAAATATAAATGAGGGTTTGAGGGAAGAGGTTTCACCCAGGAAATGCTGGCTATCAGATCAAAAGGTAATTTCAGACACAAAAGAGAGAACGCTGTGCCTTGGCTTCCCTCTCTTCCTCACGCACCAAAATCTGAATTCTCTGGCATTTAAGTTTCCTGGGAGCAATCATTTTCTATTGCCAGAGTGAAAGCGAGTCCTTATTTCAAACCACATGAACTCCAACCACCTTCAAACTCTGGATTTCCAGATGTCCATGTCTTTATTTCCCTGCCTCCGCAGACACGGTGAGAGCACCACTCCCCTGAACAAACCTGACACATTCCAGGCAGTTTTGCCGGAATTATCCCCAATTCCCAGGAACATCACTGATTAGCAGAATAACTTTTTCAAGATTTTCCTGAACTACACCTCCCCTAGCGTCACACAAAGTCTCTGAATGTCAAAATGTGATTTATTAACAGGGGAAAAAAAAGCCATGAGGAACATTTCAGTTCATCAAGCGCCGAGTGTCCCCTCTGATGGGAGCACGGCACACCTGCAATAATTACTGGGGAGAGATTAGCAACCTTTCCATGCTCCAGTGCCCCCATGGAGTGTTGGCTCAGTGCATCCAAGTGCAGGGAATAGATTGAATTCCCTGCTGCTTGCTGCAGACAGCCAATTACAAACTACCTGCACACTTGATGCTCCTGACCTTGCCCAGAACAAGATCGGGGCTGACGGACTGAGCCACTCTCAAATGATAAAACTTCACAGCAAGAAGACAGAGAACTCCTCCCTCCAAAGAGCATTAGGAAGTTTACAGTGGGATTATTGTAATTAGCCTCTTAAACCTATAGTATTGCTTTAAATCCCTCTATCCCACTCACTCTGGCTCTACTGAAAATGAGGGAAAGTATCACAAATGATTTCTTCAAATGCACCCAAAAAAAAAAAAAAACCCAAAAAAACTCAAACAAACAAAAAACAAACAACAAAAAACCAAACCAAAAAACCAACAAAAAACACAACAAAAAAGCCCCACGCAAAGCAAATTTTGCTTTTCACCAGGCAGAATTTTTAGCTTTTCCAAATAACCAAATTCACACTCAGTGCCAAATTAACGCAGAGTTTCAGCCTAAACTGGCCCAAAATATCCTCACTTCTCCCCCCCCAGATAAACATTGTTATTAATGTCTGGTGCAGGCTGTGCTTCTGCTCCAAGCAGATGGGAGCTGTGTGGGCTGCTGGAATTTCTTTGAGTGTATTATCTCCCCAAGTCCTTCATTAGCTTCAGGACTGAGTATTTAAAGCCAGGCATTCAGAAAAAGCAGTGAAGGGAAATTTCTGTGCTATTTCTGGTTTACACAGTTGGTGTGTTTTGTTTATAAAAACGAGTTGGAATAACTTTCCCGGGAAACATTCGCTCCTCGTTTCTCATCTCCCTCCTGTCCAAAGCCTTCTAAATGGAAATTGTTATGGCCTTCATAATTTGTAACTTCCCAAATCCCTCAAGGTGAAAGCAGGGAATTTATTTTCTGTTTAACATTACATGGCACTGCCTTTTGTGAACAGCATTTCCTGCAGAAGGCTGCCTCAAACAAATAAAAACAACACCAACAAGTCCTCCAGCAGAGGCTCCAACTACACCTGAAGTTATTGTGGGTGGGTTTTATGTAAAAATAGGTTTGGGATCCCTTATGGGGTTTCTTATATTCCTGAAAATCACACAGAGCAAGGAGGGGGATTATTTCCATACCCACAGATTTTGATTTCAGAGTTAATCTCCACTCCAGGCCCACGTTCCTTGTTCAGCAGAGGCAGGACAGGGGGCTGGGGCTCAGCAGAGAGGAGTTTTCTCCCCTGGGCAAAGACATCCCAAAATCCTGGATGGGGTGGCCGTGGGGACAGTGCCCAAGGGCCACAGGGTCCCTCACTCCACGTGCTGACACAAATCCCAGCAGAGCAGGAGGGATGTTATGGATTTATGGGAACAAAAACAGGGCACCAGACCCAAACCTCCTGAGCAAGGCAGGCAAATACAGCCTGGGCTGTTCTTCCAAACGTTTCATCACTCCTAGGACAGGGTTAGATGGGATATTGGGAAGGAATCCTTCCCTGGGAGCGTGGGGAAGGGCTGGGATGGAATTCCCAGAGCAGCTGTGGCTGCCCCTGGTTCCCTGGAAGTGTCCAAGGCCAGGCTGGACATTGGGGCTTGGAGCAGCCTGGGACAGTGGGAGGTGTCCCTGATCTTTCAGTTCCCTTCCAACCCAAACCATTCTGTGATTCCATGATCCAGATTTTCCCACATGAACTAACAAAGCATGACTCTATTACTTTCTATAAATAAAAATACTCCTGAAATGCACACCAAAAATTACCTGACACGGGGTTCTGAACCTCCACAGAGGCACAAAGGTGCTGCAGACACTTCCATCTCCCCAGAGCTACAGGGAAAGTGTTAATCCCCTTTTTCCTTAAATGATAATCCTGCTCCTGGTGGATTCCTGTGCTGAGATTGCATCTCACTTGCCTGAGGGATTAAGCCAATGTAATTTTCTTATCCCTGGGGTATCCATTTATCAGATTTGGTGCTGATACCTTTGAGTTGCTTCACTTGGACAAAAAAAAAAGCTTTTTTTAGGAAAAAGTTATTAAAATGTGACTACAAATAACCGGGGAAAAAAAAAAGCCAACTAAAGGTATCAATAGGTGTAATACAACAAAATTCAGTGACATCTGGAAATCAAATTAGGGTAATTCCACAGTCTAAACCTGAAATTGCTGTATCCAGCAATTCTTTTATTTGCAAACATTTAGAAGAGCCCCTACTGAGAAAAGGCCAAAAGAGAAGTACTTTTAATTCCACAGAATGAAGTCCAGTAAGTTTTTATGCTCTCATTTATTCCTGACCCACAGAAAATAATTGCTGGTGTTTATTGAGGCCGTGGTAATGGAGAAAATTAATTTGTGGAAAATTCATTAACAAACTGCTTTGCTGGGCTGGCCTGGCCACCTCCAATGACCACCACAGACTGTCAGGGAGAGGGGAAGAAAGATACCAGCCAGATAAAATCCTTAATTTTAATGAATCTGTCACATTAAGGCCTCTATTAGACTACTGAGGGGCTTTTTTATATTTTAAAAATAAAGAGCAGGCTGAAATAAAAGGGAGAAATCTCCCAATATTGAGACACGGGCACTGCTGGGCAGCTCAGCCCAGGTGTGATTCCAGTGTAATTCCTGAATTTCACTGAAACAAACACATGCACTCAGCAATATATTATGCAAATCTGCTTCTTGATACTGAGAGTGTTGCAGTTGCTGGCACAGGTTAATTATCTTTATACAATTTATAGACTTAGATCATCTCCTGGATAAAAAAAGCACTGCAAATTCCCAGGACAACAGGATTTCATCAGTTGTTTTTCTTAAATGAACACTGGCTCTTCCTCAGCTGGAGGAAGGTTTTTCCAAGGCAGAAAGGAGTTTTTAATCCATTTTTAGTATTTTTTCCTGCCAGAGGGTTGTTACTTATTTTTTTTTTTAACTGGATTTGTGATTACTCAGTTAGCAGGGAAATAATGAATGATAACCAATAGAAATTGTGCACTGCTACAAAAAATTGAATCAGGAATAAGTGATCTAGAAAGAGAGGTCACTGAGTCATTTTGAATAAGTACATTTGAGATAATTGTTATGTGCTTTGAAGACATTCTGAGAAAAAGAGGCAAAATTAATCAGATACATTAAATTATGAATTATTAACTTGGCTCTATTAAACATCAAATAGAAAAGCTCTTTAGGATTAACCATGTTTTTGGAAATTCTACTAACTACAGAAAAGATTTCTTTGATTTGAAAATGGTTTTTATTTACATCTGAAATGCAGGAAAGGCCCTCGGGGGCGAGGGACACTTCCCAGAGGTGTTGGATCCATTTATGGACAGGGCTCACCTTGAAGCAACAGAAATCCCTTAATCCATTTACACCCAACCTTCTCAGGCTCAGCTGGGGGTGGTCACAGAAAGCAAAGTCCATGAGTACCTAAAGCCAGAGGTATCCAAGAAATTCCCAATTTTCCAAGCACTGGGGATCTGTTTCTAAGCATTATTTGATGAATCAACCCCTAAGTGAGGAGGAGCAGCTCCCACTGCTGCATTCACCTCGAAGTAAACACAGCATTTCTGCTTCCCACCTCTCACAATGCCTTGGATATTCCAGGGGGCTGATGGAAGTGTTTGTAAAGGATGAATTCCCTGGCAAAGTCAGCCTCCACACGGAATGAAGGCAGAACTCCTCACCAACCAAGTGGCCTTAATTTAAAAGTCACTATTGCTGAATGAATAAAGGCTGTCCCTGGCTGCTGGTTTTCCCTGGCTAATAAACATTCCTCTCTCATCTCCTGAGCCACCACCCCACCCCAGAACTCAGCAGGATGAAAGGCAAGGCCTGGTCCTGCTCTGGGAGGACTGACCCCACCCAGGGAAGGTTCTGCTGCAGATCCTGGGTGGGATCCTGGTCCTTGGTTCCATCCCATCCCTCAGGGGATTTGCTGCTGTCCCTGCTGCGGCACAGCTCACCTTGGTGATGCTCCCACAGTCCCTCAGGATCTACAAAACCCACTGCCTTCCATCCCCAGCTGCTGCACAGGATTACAGCAATGCCAGATTTGCCCAAAGCTGCGCACTGCAGGTTTTGGGAGTTCCTTAAGAGCCGTATTTCACCAAGAATGAAGTTCCTAATCATTCAAATGGCCACTTTTCCTTATTTATTTTCATTTCTATGATTTTGTGGCACAGAGAGCAGACTCAGGAGCAGCACCAGCACCTGCCCCAGGGGCTCTCGGGTGCTCCCCCCGAGCCCCATCCCTGCTCCACAGGCACCTTTCCACATGGAAGCCCTTCAGCAAACATGCCTGGAAGCTTTCTCCTCCAGGGTTCAGAGGCAATTCCTGCCATGCCAGAAACACTTCCCTCACCTCTCTGCTGGTTAACTCTGGCATTAAGGAATGGAACTGGATTTGGATCCTCGTTTCCAGCTCTGGATTCCCGTGTGGAGCACAGGGCAGGGGTGGGAGTGGCTGCACAGCACCAAGGCTGCTGCAAACCTGCAGCAGCTCCTGGGGGCTTTGGATGATTCTGACAGGATCGGTTTTGTTCTTGGCCAGTTCATCACGTAATTCCAAATTAGTGAATTGCTTGATAGCAGAGGATTGCTTCATAAATTAGGTCACTGTCATTCATCATCATCATTTCTTTACCCATCTCTTCCTTTGGTCCATTCCCATCTCCACCCTGCACCAGTAACATCCACTCTCCATCACCGCCCTGATATGCTGAATAATGAAATTCAACATTTACCAGGCCAGAAAAATGCACTTTCTTCATTCTCCTCATTATCAGGTGCATGTTAATAGGCAAGAGCAGCAAACCTCCCAAAAAGTCTCCTTTCACAGAGAGGGTTTTGCCTTCCAACTGAAGCTCACCCTGGACAAGGCGCCTCTTTCCTACTCATTAAATAATCCCAGTTTTTTATCCTCCACACTTTCCCCCTAAACATGTTTTCAAGTTATTCTCCATCATTCCTTGCTTTACAATTCCCAAACACTTCCAGCAAAAACTGCTCTGAAAGCTGCTCTCAACGAACCAAAGGAGATTGGAAGGAAAGTAACCCTGGATGGAGCCAGGAGACCAACCAGCCATCTCTGATCTTCTCACATAAGCAAGGACAATTTATAGGCCCAAATCCAGTCTTAGGGAAGACTTGAGAAGTTCCCTGACGGATAATTCCAAGCCTGATGGAATTAGGGAGGCAGCAAAGTTACCAGCTCTGCTCTGGGTGACAGCGAACAATTCCTGACAACAGAAGCTGCACATGCAGGTGAGGACCAAACGTAGAACAAATCACCTTGAAATGACTTCCTGTGGCTTTTCCATGCATGGATTATCATCCTGATATCTCCAGGGGAGGGAAGGTGGTTGGGTGAAGGGTGATCCACCTCAGGGCCAGTGAGGGCAGCCAAGGACAAACCCACTCCGGTTTGAGCCCTGCTCCTCTGCAAATGCAAACCACACATCAGCCACTTAAAAATCCACGTGTTTTTTTACACAGATACCTTGGAAAATACTGCCAGAATGCCAAATTTCCATTCACAGCTTCTCCTGGTTATCCTCTCGTGCACACCAAGCATCCCTGGTACCACTCCTGAGTGACTCTGCTTCATCTGAGTTACAGCAGTCTGAAACGTCAGCTCTCAGCTCTTTAACTGGGATTTGTTTCATTGCCTGGAATTGGATCAACTCTAAAACCTTTTCTTCAGTACCACCACAGCTGCTTCTTCACAAAGTTCTCTTGGAATTAACTACAAAATTACAGATCCTGCTGCATTTCTATTTTATTTGTATTTTTGGTGGACAGGGCAATAAAAACCACAACTACTTTTTTTCATAATTAAAAGAAACCACTTTCATTTCCATTCCACCATGGGGGGCACATTTATCCCTGCCTTGTGTTCACTTAAAAATGGGCTTCTTCCAAGTTATTATCCCTTACTCTGAACCCTGGGTCTGTCAAAGCAAGAAACAAACCTTCAAATCCAAAAAAGCTTTTGAAAATATTTCCCAGCCAGCATATTTCTCTGCATGGTTTAGCGTGTTATCCCTCCCCTGCTCTGCAAGGACAAAATAAACACAATCACAATAGCTTGTTATGAGAAAAACTCAGGAATTCAGGGTAGTTTTGTGGACAAAATACCTCATTTCAGTTTCTTCTGAGTCTAATGAAATGGCTGAAGTTTTCTGACACTGCCCCTGAGTTATATAATCCTCGAGAAGACATTAACAGCTGCTCTAAAAATCTAATTAAATTTTAGAGCAGTGGTAATGCAGCCATAAGGCCCATGTAAGCCATTATCTACATTAATAAAAATTAAAGTCAAACAGCGTCTATACAGTAATAACGTCCCTGCATTCAAGGTCACTTTAATTCCCTTACTCCCACTATTTTCTTTATTGTTGCTGTAACTGTTATTAATATTTATTCAAAATTCCAAATCTATGTACATTTCTTCCCCTGAACTGTTTTCTTAATACACGGTATTGAGACAGGAAATAATTAATTTGTCTTAAGTGTTTATTTTCTCCCCTTCTCCGTAATATAACTCCTATTATTAGCATAGAAAAGGGCAAGAAACTGCAACAACCTACAGGGATTTTATTGGGTACCTAAATAAAAATCTAGAATGGAACAACACAGGCACAATTCATCTCAAATCCAATTCTTCTCATGCATGGAAGACCAGAAAAAGAAAAAAAATGGATGCTATGGAAGGGGAAAAGGAAAAAAATCAGGAAAAATTATCTGAGGATAGTGTTTTGTTTCTATCCAATTATTTTTCTCCACAAATTCTGACAAAGTGATTTTGTTTTCCTATGTTGGCAAAGTTTCTGTGCATTTATATAACGCCTACCAAGGTGTGTTGGAAGTGACAGAACAAATGATAAAGAGAATTTTGGAGTAGTTTCTTGAAAACTGGGATTTCCTTCACTGAAACTTTCATTTCTTTGGAAAGACTGAAAACTGTCAGAATAGCAGAGAGCAAACAATCCCACTCAGGATCATCTGCATTGCTTCCAAAACCTCCTGGAAAGGTCTTAAAAATCCTTTAAAATTTGGAAATGCATTTTAAGAATCAAAATAACGTCAAAATGCCCCTGTTAAGATGGTGCCATGTACAAATACACAGCATCTCAACAGTGATTTAAATAAAAGGGGGAAAAGGAATATTTTGCATGAGGTGAAGTATCCAACTCCGAGCTCCCCATGAAGAAAAAAAGGGGGATCAGGCAGGGGGGTCCCCACTTTCCTTTCCCAACAGCTGTAACAGCACCAGCTGTGAGGTGCCCAAAGAGTGGAAACAGCTCCTAAATGGGAACAAAATATTCCAAAACGCCCAGATTTCCATTAAACTTCTCATCACCGAGACACACAAATTGTTTACAGAGTGCCTGCTTGAAACCTCAAGTGTTTTCCATGAAAATATTTGTAAATTAGGTGAATAAATTATTCAGTGGTCATTACTGAGATTAAACATTCTCCCAGAACATTCTGGGAGCAGAACACTGCTCATTCTTCTCACTGATTATTTCAGTGCTGTCACAGCACCCAAACCTCCCAAATTCTGTTTGGTTCACAGAGCTCTGGCCTTCACCTCCTCAGTATTCCTTGGGAATACACAGTCCTCATGTTAAGTCCCTAAAAAGACCATCAGACCCTTAATTCCTTTTTCTCCTGTCCAAGACCACTCACCAGCAGCTCAAGAAAAAGATCAAGGTGGCTTCTGTGGCTGTGTCACCTCTCTTAATGACCTCCAAATCCTCAGATCTTATGCCTGAAGTGATAAAAGAGACTTCAAACATGGGTTAAGGAATGAGAGCGATGGGAATGCTCTGCTTTTCCTCCCCCAGCCCAGCTCAGGGAGCAGGACTCGCAGTGATGTTACCCAGGCAGATACTGCTTCCAAGAATTAATAATTCCCATTAATTTTTTAAGCAGGTTCACACTCCTGGACACAAGCTCCCCATCAGACACTCTCCATCCAAACAGAGAAAGGATCAACAGGGCAACTCTTGGGATATTTGGGTATTTCCTGGGTTCTGGCGAGAGGATGGAGAATGGTTTCACCCAGAATAAACTTTGTGGGAGTCTGTTCTCTTATTGATCACTGATTTCCAATTCTAATCCCTGCTGGCACCTGGGGAAAGGAGAATCCCTCCCTCACTTGTTCACCACGAGAACCTCACCTTGTGCTGCTGCAGAGCGGAGGGAAAAGGTTCCAGGGATGGGGCAAAGAGCAGGAAAGAGAAAGAGCTCGAGGATGGCATTTTTTTTCCTGGGATAATTCATCCAGCCCTAGCGAAAATGCCACTTCCCACCCTGGCTTACAGCTATTTTTAGGCCCTGTGTAAAATGCAGTTTGCACACCCAGCCGATCTCTGCTCCCTTGCACATCCTCCTCCTGTTCTGCTTTCCTGAAGTGACGATTTGCAGGAGCTCACAAACAACCCCAAATATCAGCTCGCCAGGGAAAATCCATCCTCTGCGTTCTGTTCCCGTCACTTTAAAGGAAATTAGTTAAACCACACAACAGCTTTTACAGCCCCAAGACTTTCTGCACTTAGAGAGAAAAAATCTGCCAGCTTTATTTCCTCCAGGCAGTCATTTCACCTCTGGGCATGTTAGGGAAACAATTTTTATGCCGTCAGTGAAAAACTGTTTGTTTTTAAGCAGCACTTCACAGGAAAGATGCCATGAACTTCATTTAACAACACTAAAACTGGTTGGTTCATTCAAAACTTTTGACAGCCAGGCATAGGGAAGTTTAATTTTTTATTTACTTTGATTTATTGTTTCTCTTGAAGCCAACTCCTCGCTGCGCCATTTCATTTTTAAGTACAAGAAGCACCACTTAAGCATCACACAGGGAGTTTGTAAAATCATCGTTTACCCCTGAATTTTATCTCTCTAAATTCCTTCCCTACTTCAGAAACTCAGTGGAGGGGAGAGGAGGACGGATGGTTGGGAGCAGGGGATCACTAAGGCCGACAGAAACCTCAGGCTGCTGTTCCAAATTAAACCATTTCTTGCACCATTTCCTCCTCTTTAGGATGGGCCACCCCAGCAGCCAGAGAAGAGCCCATAAATCAACTCCAGGAAGTGGAGAGGTCTCCAAAATAACAATTTCTCAGTGCTGTACCAGTAGTTTGTCATTTATATTTCCACTGTTTCGTAAGTTAGGCAAATAAATTGCTTCAGCAGCTCACTGGGAGAAAACATTTCAATAAAAATTGTGTTTCACGTGGTGCCTGCACTTGTGACTCCCCGTTCAGCTTAACTGAGGGTTAGCTTTTAGTTCCTTTAGGATTTAGGGGAAAAAAAAAAAATCAAACAGAAAATAAACCCTGTGTTGTGAACTTCAGGGATGCAGCCCTGAACATCTGAGTACTTGGGAGGACACCCAAAATCTTATTTACTTGTCAGGACTCTCTCAACCCTCTGTTAGCCAGGTAAGAAATGAAACATGGGATATCTTACACACAGACACATCATTTTGGCAATTTGTTCCCCAGCTCTCCCTGAGACTCCTGAAATTCCCAGCAAGACACAGAAAACATGGGAATTTGTCTTTTTTTAAGGCCCTGGCTGTGGTGAGCACACCTGCATTCTGCAAACCCCAGCCACAACAGCTGAGCAGAATTTTGGAAAGAAAACGTGATTTCAATCCTCAATAATCAAATATTATATATGTGAGTGTGCTTTATTGCATCTTAATTGATAATTTCATTTACCTGCTGCTAGAGGGTCTTCCTAAAAGCCTTTTCCCCTCTGGCAACAGGCACAGAAAGTGAAGGAAAAGGAAAGGGAAGCTTCTCCCTCCTCACAGGCTCTTTTCCCAACCTGTTTCCTGCAAGGCATCAAAAAATGCACTCAGGGTCCAAGACCTCTTTGGGCTACAGAAGAGCTGGGAGCCTCAGGGTGCAAAAATCAAAGATTTTTAAGCAGAAACCTGTAAGAATCACAATATTTTACCAGCTTTGTGTGGTTTGTTGCTTCTCAGTTGCTCTGACAGTCTCACCTACCCACTGCCGCAGGCCATCTTTATCAACGATTGATCTCTGCCTCCCTTCCAACCTTTTGGGGAAATCTGGAGAGCTGGACGGAATATTTACTTTTCTTTTATGTAATAACAAGGCTTTGTCTAAAAATCTCTGTGTGTTTGAACACCACACATGTGACCCAGCTCATTTATTGATGTTTAATGTTCTCCTCTCTCACTGAAGGTAACCAGGGGAGGAACACACGAGTGCAGAGGAGCAGAACACAAAACAGTCCTGGCCCTGTCAGTCTGAGCCCTGGGGCTCCTGGGGGATGACAAAACCCTTAATCAGCTCCACCAATGCAGAGGACAAAACCCATCCATCTCCTCCTCTCCTGGCTGCCTGCTCGGGGAGATCCTGCTTCGAGCAGTACCTCGAAAATTCCACATTAAATAACAGCTCTGAAGGACGTTTTGATCTGGAAATCCCACGATGAGAGAGGCTGAAGGGACCGCTGAGGGAGTGGTTGTGGTTTGTAGGGACGCACAGGGAAGTTGTGGGCACAGCTTCTGGTGTCCAAAGACACAGAAATCCATCAAGGCACTAACAGAGCTCACTGACCAGTGGGACAGGAGTAAAAAGAATAAGCAATATAAAAAAAATAAGGAGAACAGTAAGAAATCTCACATCCCTGAGCAAGCACCGTTCTCTGCCTGCAGTGGGGGATGCTTTGAGCAAACACCTCTGCCTCCATCGGGGATTTTGCTCCACACACAGCCCAACACAACCCTGATGTTCTCAGTCCTCACCTGAGCCACTGTAGGACTGACCCATGGATTGATAACCTGCAACTCCCTGCCTCACTGACCAACCATTCCCTTCTCAGAGATCATTTCAGATCCTGCCTCTCCTTCCTGGCTTCATTCACACAAACAGCTCAAAGTGCATCTCTTAATACTGAACATCCCAGGGATAAAATTCTGCTTTACAACATTGGTCCTACGTGGATCATCAGGATGATCTTTTAATAAATCTGCCCCCAGAAGGGAAGGGCAGCTCGTTCTCGTGGCCACAAACCAAATAAGCACAAAAATAAGCTATGAAAAGCTGTAAATTTGGTTGATCATCATCAGGGATCGGATGTGGATAATAACCACTACTGGAAGAGACCTTCAGGGCTGGTGTGAGGGGATGCTGAAGGCATTCAGGAATTGTTATCAACCAAAGGGAAACCAGGACAAGAAACTGCTGTGGCGAGCCCCCAGGTGGAAATCAAAGGCTTTGGAGCAGGACGTGATTTCCACACATTCCCAATGTTCCATGAGAAGGTGTCTCCAGCCCCACTGGGAAAACCCCCACTCCAGTGATCTCTGGCATGCCCAGGACCAGGGCAGCTTTATCCTGCTTTTTCCATCAGCAATGGAAGCCCAAAAAACCACACAACAATAGTTCAAAACTAAGGAAGAGCTGAACTTCAATTTGATGAACTTTTATTTAGGGATTCTTTGGAAAAATCCCAAGGATCCGGCTACCACATCTCAAACTGACACCACTGCACACCAGTGAAAAGAGGAGAATATCTGTGGGCACAGCATCAAGTTTTATAACCACGAGAAACTCAGAAATATTTATTTTCACTTAAAAACTGGCAAGGATTTTCACTGCATAAATTATTTGCGGGTTTACTCTCGAGGGAGCAGGTGTGCTCACCAAAAAAAAAAAAAATTAAAATAAGTTCTTCAAAAGAAAATGACAACACTTATCAAATTACTGGTAATGATCATTCTGGTCCTACCAGACTAAAAATACACCAGATGCTGCAAGTCAAAGGTTGGTTAAGTAGAATTATCACCTGATTGCTCTACTTTGATGTTCCCCATCTTCCACACGTTCCAGAGTCAAAGGGTTATTGTTCAAAAAATTTGAAAAGGAAAATGAGGGGGGAAAAAACCCGGCTTAGAGTCTCTTACATTGCATTCTTAGTCCCTAAAGGAATGAAACCACCTATTTTGTAAGGTTTCTACCTTCAAATGCATAATTAAATTGTAAAGCTCAGCACCTGACGAGATCATTATGTAAACAACATTTAAGAGTAACTCCTAGGCTAACATTAGCTTTATTCTTGCACAAATGACCTATGGATTTCTTTTTTTTTACCCTGCTCACCACAAATGCCGAGCCTGCAGATCAATTTATTTGCTTCCAGCCTTCACTTGAGTCCTTGTTTAGAGCTAAACGTTGTGAAGTTTTTACTACAATAAAAATACTCAATATTTCCCTTCTTCTGCAATAAGCAGTTTCTTTCAATTAGGAAACTTGCACTGAATTTGGTTAGAAAGATTTTATTTATGGGCTCTCTCCTCTAGAGCTGCAATAAAATAAGGTTTTTAAGCAACCACTGTAACCACCTCTATTTGAGGTACTTTCACCCAAAGAGCCCACGCAGAAATGGACATTTAATGAAACGAGACTTCAAATGGACGTGGCAGCTCTACACCACACAACGGATTTCTTCTCCCTGGGTTCCCCAAAAATCCTTTGCTGACTGTGGGATTCCCAAAAGCTCTGCTGTGCCTCCATCATCACACCCTGGGGTCACCTTGTCCTTCCCATGGGACACCTGGAGCCAACTGTGCCCTACAAAGGAGGGAGCAGCTCCTGAGGGGGATGAACCGTGCTGGGCATTAAGTGGGTCCCATCTGTCTGCTCCGAGTGCTCCAGGGCACAACTCTCCAGATCCACCCATCTTGGGATGAATTTGGCAGCCCAACACTCCCACATTTCACATTTTCCGTCACCTCCAACAGCAGAAGGAGTCTGGTGGGCCAGACTGTGCAGTCAAGCAAAGAGATAAAGGTTATTTCCCCAAATTATGTAACCGAGTTCTGCATAAATAACCAGAGTTGTTTTTCCAAAGGGAGTACAAGGGAATATTTAAAGACAATTTTAAGCTACAGGGTTTTAAAAACTAATTAAAAGTCTTGCACTTGATCTTGGAGGTCTTTTCCAACCTTAATAATTCTCTCTATAAAAGTAAATATAAATACACAGTGTGCTGAAAAATCACTTTGAATTATAAATGAGCCTCCCAAGATGACCGAATTGAACGTGCAGATCCTTCTCTCATCCAGCAATAACTTTTCAAAGCTGGCACTTACTGGCTGATGTTTTTTCAGGTTCATCCTAAACACTCTACAACACAAAAAAAACCTTACCACTGTGCTTTCAAAAATGCCTTCCCATCCACTTGATTCAAATCAACGTCTGGGTGAACATGATCAATGTTCATTAAAAGCTCTGCAGTGACAGGTACAGGAGCAGCGCTCGGCGTTTGCACGGCGAAGCTCCCACAGCTGGAATGAATAAATGGAGCGTGTGTTTCCACACGCAGCTGACACCATCCATAACTCTGGGTTTGACACTTGGCTGCCCTTAGGAAGGAGCTGTTTTTCAAAAATAGCTTATTTGCAGCAAAAAGAAGAAGAAGAAGAAAAAAATTACCAGAATAACCTTCTGAGTGAGGCTGCTCTGAAACAGAGTTTTGGAAGAAATGCCAGGCAGGAAATTCTTCCAAGTGGGAACGCTTGTGTGGGCTGGAACCATACAAATCCATCAGAAATATTCTATAAAATCACATTTATGTCTTTCCTTCAGTAAGAATATGAAGAGACAGGCACTGCTTTGGAGGGAGAGCATCCCATGGGAAGCCCACCTGGACCAGCCAGTCCAAGGTCTCCCCCAGCCACTGGTTCTAGAACAGGAGAGAAAACCCAGTTTCTGCTCACCCTCTGCTAAAATCCCATCAAATCCCAGAAAATCACAGCATTCAGACTTGGATACACTTTCTAGGCTATGATTTCCCAAATTATTACAGATGTGTGGGTGCCCTTCTCCACAAGAGAGGGATCAGTGCAAGCATTAGGATTGGTCTCAGAGAGAGAAATCCTTCTGGAGGGCTTCTCCAAAGGCATTTCAGGCTATCCCACAACCTCCTTCCCTGAATGATCCCTGCCCCTTAATTCCTCTAAAAAGACAATTTAAAGTTTTAATGTATTTTTACAATATTTATCGCTGAGGTAGATTTTGGGGTGACAAGTTTTCTCAGGGAACACTTTTCTCTTAATGAGATCAAAAGCGTGAGGAAACCCTGGCTGGAAATTGCCAACAGCCTGCACGGTGGATTAGAAGAACTAGAAGGAATTTCTTTCCCATCAGCTCCAGATATCACATTGCCAAGTTTCATTCTAGGGAGGAAGCAAAGCAGATCAAAACACGCACCAACAAGTTTCCTCTCACTACTCCTACATGGAAAACCAACTCAAACTGCCGTGACATCCCAATACAGCTTCTAATTGCAAAAATCCAAACAAACATGCAGAAAACGACTGTTGTTTGGGATTTGGGAAGGAATCCTCAGGCAGAGGGAAGGCATCTGTAATTTAACAGGTGGGTTTTGCCACGGGGGTGTTGTGGACACAGCAGGGGGAAACATTTCCTCTCTGCAACAGCTGAAGGGAAAAGGTTTGATTTGTTATTTTCAGCCTTTCTGAAGTCTGACTGTCCATCTTACTAATCCAATTTCTCTTAGGGCAGGACTTGAAGGCCTTGCCTTCCCTCTGAGCTGAGTGTGGCACTGGGATGCCCTCGGTGGTCTCCCACCTCATTACCTTGATCAGCAGCTGCAGACGGTGATTGCTGGTGATGGACAAACCCTGTGGGCTCTGCTTGGGCTCGTGTCAGGCTGCTCAAATCCCTCTGGGCTTGGATTTTGGGAATTAAACTCCATGGGGATGTTTGGGAATGCATGAGACAGACAAATGTCTCTCCATCCTTGTGCTGCACACTCGGGCTCACTCCCAGCGAGGGAGGAACCTGGCTTGGAAGGAAAGGATGGATCCTGCCATGGACAGACACTGAATAGGATTACATTCAGTCGTGGCCTTTACAAGAAATGAAACTGATTTCCTTGGGTTTCATTTTATTTCTTCAGTTTTTTGATATATGACAAATATTGTCAACAACAAAGAAATATGAAAAAATCATCAGCTGTGAACTGTGGTGCTTCTTTTTTTCCCCAGTGAAAATCTTTGAAGATGGATGCACAATGTTTTTGATAAACTCCAAAACATCTTACGTGGTTGAAATCCGTGCAGAAACTGATTAAACTGTGTCATTACCACATGCTCAACTACAAACTGTAATCACAAGTAAGGACCAAGTTGAAAAAAGTCTTTTGCTGACTTTTAATGATTTTTATTTAATTTTGAGCTGAATAGGAAGGCATTTTCATAACCCACCCTCAGCATGGAGAGGGAGCATGTTCTCACTCACACCAAGTAGATATCTACACCCACAATTAGGGGTAAATCCATTCTTAATTCATTTCAATATATACATAATTCACGAGGTGCAACTTTTTGTTGTATTTACAAGACCACCATGGCAGGGGGGTGAGTTAAAACTGATTCCCCAAGGTGAGTAAAGCCAATCTTCCCTCGGCTGAGGATAAAAGGTGCTGCAACAGCTGCTATAAATACCAACGGGCATTATTCTAAATCTTAATGCAGGAACACACTGAAATATTTCGCATCGCACAGTAAATGGTTTGAAGATTGCAGACAAAGTAGTCAGGCTATGAATAACTGACAAGAGAGTCTCCAGATAAGCACGCCGAGTTCATTATGCCGTAGCCAGAAATAAATAAAACCACCAGCTCCGATGTTCGTGAAGCAGCTGGTAATAAATAACAACTTGTAAACATTTTAATGCACTTATTCTGGTAAAATTAAAATCAATGTTCGTGCAGCAATAGCTATTAAATAATACTTACTGGGGAAAAATCTGAGGAGCTTAAAATCCAGTACCTTGTGTGTCAGAAACGAAACCACACAATGAGAAACAGCTGGAGCTCATCATTTATACCATTTTGAGGTCTTAAGGAAAAAGGCTGCCAAAAAAATACCATGTACAGATATTTGGGGCAAATTGATCTCATAAAAAAAGGATTAGTGCGTGCGAGGAGTAATCAAATGCTTCATGTTGGATTACAATTCCACTTAATAAATCAAGCTACTTCTGCTCCTGAAAAGGTTCATTCTACACTCATTTGATTAGTTACACTAAAAATAAAACCCATACAGCAGCAGCAGAAGACAAATGCCTTGTCAAATAAATGCCACCACGAGTCCCTGTGAGCCCCTGGCTGTGGATGAGATGCCAGCCCCACATCTCGGAAGAGTTTGGGAAGACCCCAGCTCAGCCAAGGCGCTTCTCATTACACTCTCAAGTTTTTATAGGGGCATTTTTAGAGATTCACCACCCCAATCCTTGCCTTAACCTCACCCAGCACCAGCTCAGCACCTTGGATAAGAGTTTGTACAACCACAGAATGGTTTGGGTTGGAAGGGACCTTAAAGACCATCAAGTTCCAACCCCCTGCTGCAAGCAGGGGGCACCACACCCATCCATCCATCACCATCATCATCCTCATCAGAGATGAGAGGAGATACAACAGAACTTCCAAATTTGGCTCAGGAGGGTCACCATGAAGAGGATAAACCATCCAGCAAGGATTAATTTAATATCATTTTCTATTTTCGCTGCCTGATGCGGTGAGCTCGGGTGGATGTGACACCATGCTCTCCTCACACGATGAAATCTGAAGACAGTTTGCATTCTGGCCAGACTGTTGCCAGCCTTGCCTGGAGAATGAAAACTTCTCTGGAGCACATTCCCCTTGAAGCTTTACTTCAATATAATTGGGGACCTCTCTGTTCTCAGGGTAATTTTTCCTCACAAGAGATGTCAGCTACTCACTCTTCTTATTTTTCTCCAGACAACATCCCTGGGTGAGAGCACGACTGCACAGCGAAAGGGACAGGGAAAAGCAGGAACCAAGTTTCTTTTTGAAAAAGAAAGATGGGTTTGTGCTCTGACAATGGTCTGCTGTGCTCTGCCAGCTGAACCCAGCCCTTGCTGTGAATCATGGTAGCTCCCCATTTCATTTTGACCTTTTCATCATTATGCAGCTTGATTAGCTCTGCGAGCCGACCGCTTTCATGCGAGAGTGAAATCAGCTACTTAAAAGATAAAAGATGAAAGTGATCAAAGTTCTATTTCATATTCTCGGAGCAGGCGGCTTTTAGAGCAGAAGTGCCACCAGCCCGACATCCCCGGGAAGTAAACACCTTTCAGTGCCGCAGGAAAGGACAAGTGAGCCTCTCCAACACCTCTGGAAAGGCTTTCTGGAGGGATGTTGTGGCTGAGAGGCAGCAAATTCACAGCTGAGTTCCCTGTGTGCCTCCAAGGGATGTGCCCGAGCTCAGGGAGCGAGTGCCAGGTCACACCCACACGAGGATTCAGCCCACACTCCAAGGGGGGAGCAGGAGGAAGGAGCTGCATTTGCAGCCCACAGAAGGGGTTGCAATTGCAGATGCAAGTTCAAGAAATGCAGCGAAGATCTGCTTAAGAGGCATTCCGAAACACTCTGAGTAAGCACTTTCTGCACCTCTGGACTTGGAGTACCCACAGCCAACTTCCAGAGCCAGAGGAATCCAAACACAGGATCAGAGTGACTCTCCTTGAACAGCTGCCTCCCTGCGCTCCCCTCCCAACACTGCTCTGAGCCACCAGGGCAAGGAGAGGCCAATCTCTCCAAGACTTCCACCCCAACGGGGGCAAACAAAGAGAAATTGTGTGAGACCTGCCCCAAACACAAACCTGCCAGAAATGCACCAGCTACTACAACAAAGTTTGGATCGATGCACGTATCCACACACACACGGATACAGGTGAGCTTTACCAATGTACTCCTCTATTTCCCCCCACAAAAGCTACCAGAGATGGGGAAGATGTGCCAGGAGGACAATGAAAGGAGAACAGGTGAGATGAAGCCCATCGGTGTCAGACATCACCCACAGCAGCCCACCTGGAGAAGAAAAAATGCCAGGAGTTCTGCCAAAAAACCCCAATATGCCCCACCCCTCCAAAAAAACCCAATCAAACACCAAAAAAACCCAAGCAAACCCAGATTTGCATCTGCTCCCCACAAACCTCGCTGCCAATCTGGCACCAGAGCGTGGAAGAGCAGGACAGGTTCTCCAAACCCCGGCGCAAACAGCCTCGTCTCCCAGGAAATCAGGATTTAAAGCAAGCAGCAGCTGCCAATATAGGAACTAAGCAGCCAGCACACAGCTGAAATTCAGAGATGCGGCATCTTTAAGTAATTATGGACTTTGCACCTGACTTGGGTGATTCTAAGGCAGCAACATTGCAGCAGGCAGTGTCCCAACAGCGTGCAGCGTGGTGGAGACTCCACACAGGGCTCTGTCACTCACAATAATTTCATTATTGAGCTTGATTAGCTCGCCTTGGTGATTAGAGAATATTTTGAGAGCATCACTTGAATCTGGAAGGTCCAGAGGCTGAAGAGGTGGAGCAGCAGAGGGAGGTGCAGGGCAGGAGCTGGTGCTGGCAGGAATGATCCGAGGGGATGCTGCGGGCACCAGGATGTGGCAGGGCTGGAGCAGAGCAGGAGGACGGTCTTTTTAAATTTTTTCCCATGCCTTCAGATTCTCTCACACCAACCCACGAGCCCAGAGACGAGCTCTGAGAACTCCATGCCTCTATTAGCTCTATTTATTACACAAAACCACGAGGATGCTTTAACAGTCCCTCTCACTCCGCTTCCATTAGCAAAATATTGGCACGACTTCCTCTCCCACTCCTCCAACGACAATTACAAGATATCTCCCCCCCCCCCAAGTACTTCTGTTTTTTAAAAGTACATTTTCCTAATATTTAATTTATACATCATTTCCCACATGTATTAGCAATAAATGTTTCAAGGCGGCAGACAGGAATACAACAGGAAAGCATAATGCTTGCTGTTTACTGGGAGGCCTCATTAAAAAGACATCAAGAGCAAGGAAAATAAAAACAACCTTGTGAACCTCTGTAATTGGTCTCCAGAGGAACGTAACACTGAGGACATCGATGCAGAAATGCCCCAGTGACTGGGGAAAAAAAAAACCCCTCCAGTTCACTCAGCATTTTGCACCCCTCTGTTCTTACACTGATTTTTTGTTATTAAAACACTTTTTGTATTTTCATATAGCTGCAGCAGCTCTATCAGGTGTTTGATGCGGTGATATTAAATACTTAAATAATCATCAATCCCTCCCACCCTTAATTATTTTTAAAGGACAGAATAACTAGAGGCATTTTCATGGAGTTTGATTTTTTGCAAGGTCTCCCGTGGGGGATCTCTCCAGTACTGCCTGCTGCAGCCTGGTGTGTATTTTTTATCATCCCTCCTGTACTAAAATAAAGAGAACAAGTGCAATTACAGTGGCTAAATTTGTTATTTTAACTCGCTGTTTGTAGAACAGAGCTGTTACGTCAGACACATTTTTAGCAAAATAATGGCTTAATCCCCCTTTGAAATGAAAGTTAATTTGACTGGCTTTGCCCCCAGTTAGGCCCAGCTGTCACTTGCAAAGCTTAATTTTTAAACCAAGCCCAGCATAACCTCCCTATTACCGAGCAGCCTTCAAAATTCATATTTAAAGCCAACAGGTCCCAGCGGCTCCTTTCAGATCCTTCTGGGCTTCCCAGAAGACTCATGAAAGTTGATTAAACTAAAAATTGCATTTCATTTTCCTGTTTTGTTTGCATTTAAATGGAGAAACTTGCAGCAGGATAATGGCCATATATTTCCTGTTGCACTTCCACTCCCAGCAGTAAGTGTTTTGCCGTGTTTTGTGCTGCTTAAAATACGAACTTCCTGCTCCAAATGCAGAATAAGACTCTGCAAACCTGAGACTGCAGCAAGACTTGCCCGGAATGTTTGATTGGTGAGATTTAACATCCATCTAAGCACAATTATTTGTAACATTTTCACTTGGAGGTGCACTTGGTGACTCCCCAAGCACCCATTCCTCCCTCCTCGCTTCCCTTCTCCACCCCCAGCCCCCAGACTGGATTACAAAGCCCCTCAGATGCCAAATTTTACAGGAAAGCTTCAAAACCATTACTCAGCCAAATGTTGGATGTGATAAAGCTGAGATAGAACATGAAAAGCCACCACTTTTTACGCAACCCGTGGTGATCCAACGGGGCTTTGCTCCATCACTGCTGAGCTTCACGTGAAGAATCCAACTCTGTAAGGTTGGAAAAGACCTCCAAGACCATGAAATCCATCCTTTGAATACCCTCACGCCCACTAACCACACTGGGAAGTGCCACATCCACTCATTTCCCAGGGAAAGTGATGCCACCACTTCCCTGGGCAGCCCATTCCAATGTCTGACTCTTTCCGTGATGAAATTTTCCCTAACATCCAACCTGAACCTCCCCGGGCACAACTTGAGGCCGTTTCCCCTTCTGAGATGGCAGATATCTGTCCAGCCCATCCCAGAAAAGCCTTGGCACAGCAGCACCTCCAAGCCCAGCCCTCACCAGTCCCCTCTCCTCTCCTCCACAGCCGGGCAGCTCCCACAGGATGCGAGGAACGTGTGACAACTCTTAAACTCACAGCTCTTCAAGGAGGGAAAAAACTGCACCCCTAAAAGCACTGCTGAGAAAAAGCCACACAAATTTGTTTTCATCCTTTTAAGGAGCCATAAACTTTAGTGTTATTTATTGGCAGGTCTTGCTCTGCTGAAGGCTCGGCGACACACGGAGCACTGGCACGAGGTGCTCCCTCCCATCCTCTTGGAGCAGCTTTCTATTGCATTTTGGCACTTTTTGGGCCAGTTTTGCCACACTTCTTTGTCAGTTTTTTACACCTTCCCAATAAAGAGACGTAACTTTAATCTCCTCCCTACCCTCCTTGCCTTCAAAGGGCTTTTCCAGGTTTTGGAGACTCCAGCTCTGGTGATGCCCAGGCCACGGTGGCTGTCCCAGGTGCTGCCAGAGCCAGCTCTTGCCAAGCCCCACCGCTCCAAACCTGTGCAGGAGCAGCCCCTCAGCTGCCCCTCTCCATTTCCCTGTGCTCTCACCTCATTTAGCACAGCGTAGCCAAAACGAGAGTGAGGAAAAGAGCTTAATTTCATCAGAAATACAATTTTTAATGGCCTTTGTGACATCAGCTTGGGTGATGTGCTGTGTGAGCGCGGCTCCTGGGGAGGGCTGGGGAATCAGTGCACTCCCTCTCTCCACAGGGCAGAGATGAAGGAGTGTCAGGATTATTTTCACACGTTAAGCATCACCAGAGCTTGGTTATGCAGTTAATAATGAAGGAAAACCTATTTCCCATTCCAAACGAAACCAACTGGGCGGCCTCTCCTCCTGCCCTGCTCCCTCATGTTTCACGCCTGGCACTGAGGTGGCACCACGAGCAGCACAGTTCCCACCACAGCCCCCAATCCAGAGCTTCCCACAAGTTTTTTTTTTTTTAAATCACTCTAAAAATTCACTAACTATCCCAAATAATAGGGAATAGGGATAGGAAAGCTGTGACAGCTCCCCGGTCCCACAAGCGCTTCCCCAGACCAAGTTGTTAAATCTGTCACACAAGTGCATTTACGGCTTCATACAAACACACAGAGACAAGATAATCAATAATTTCCCATTGGAAATTGGTGATTTGCATGCACACTGTACCAAAAACTAAGGTTAAATGACAACAGAAAGGAGTAAGAAAAACAAGGGAAGGTTTCCAACTTTGTTTTGCAGCATCACCAACCAAATTCCTCGCCTTTGGCACTAAAAAGAGAACCAGGGTAGGAATTGCCACACTTCATCTGACTTCTTTTAGACTAATTACTTTCCTGCAAGCAGAGCTGCTGAACTGCTCGTTCCTAACCCTGCCTTGTCTGGCGCATCAACAGATGGGAGCAAAATGACTCCTGTAAATCAGAGCCCCGTGACAGCAGCGAGATTGTCTCGGTCCTGGGAAACAATCTCAGGTAAAGCTCCCATTAGAACGTCGTTAGGATTTCGCCCTGAAATATTGCTCTACATAAATTTTGCAGTGTAATGGTTCCTAAAAACTTCCATGCGAAATGAGATCTAATCACTTCCCTCACACCCTCTCCTCATTTGTTTGTAAGCTTAAAAATATCTTTAAAAATAGATGATGATATATTGCAGGAGAGACTCCTTATTTTAATAACTTATTTTTAGAGACGGAGAACAGCGTTGCTGAAATACTGAAAAACGTTCCAATGAAATTTCAGAATTAGAAAAGTCCTGAAATATTTCAACTTTCCATTACATACCCTTAAATTTTGCAGGATGGGATTCAATTAAATCAGCTGCCGCCCTCGACTCTGCAACTGCCAAAGGCAGATTAAATCAGAGAAGGGCAAAGTTGTGAAAAGAACCTTTGGGGCTACATCAAACATGAAATCATTCAAGACAAGAGCCAAAAATAGCCTTTTTTTTTGGCCAGTTAAATTAGGGGACAAGATGAGGATATTCCAATACAGCTCCAAATAAATTAACACCTGGTTTAAGTCGTGCAGTATTAACCTGGAGAGATCTGTTATTTAGCAAATAAAATGTTACTTACAATGCCAGCTTCCTTTGCATTTGGCAAGTGCTACCTTGCATCCATTTGAGCTTAATTTCAAGCCACCACAGATTCCTTCTGTTCCTCTACCACGAGCAGCTAAAACCTTTCCCTTTCAAGCTCTTTGAGCTGCTGGTCTCTCTCACAGTGATGCAGCTTCAACATCTCCAGCAGCCCAAGCCCCTGAGAAATCCATGTGTATTCAGTGCTTTGAAATTATTGCAGAGGCAAAAAAAAGAAAAAAAGAAAAAAAGAAAAAGAGAAAAAAAGAAAAAAGAAAAAAACCCACCCCACTTCCTTGCTTTGTGTTGTATTTCAGAGAGTTGAAATGGTCTAATATCCAATTCCTTCTCAACGTACCACAAAGTGCTAAATGGTAAGAGTTGCATTACTGCCACTGCTTAGATCTGGGCTGATAAGGTGAGCCTTGTACATTTAAACTGACTTCTGAAAAAGCTGTTGCTATCCTGGTCTGGTAATTAATAATTCATGGAGCCAAATTACAGCTCGAGAAGGATACAGCCATTTTTACCAGTTCTTTCATTTTCCTCTGATTTATGTATGACTAAGTAGGAGACTGAGCAAAGGGAAAAAATTAAAACTTAACACTTCAGGTTGCAAATTAAACTGTTCTGTGCTCAGGAAGGATGGATGGAGCAGGATATAAAAATACTTCTTGGGAGACAAGCACATGGAGAAAAATTCTGAACATACATTAATTTTATGATATAAAAATAGCTTTTGCAGCTACTAAAATCAGAGATATTTAAAACTGGAAATATTTATCACTAATGGGACTTGAGTGCCCTGAGAGTGCAACAAAACACATTAATATTTGTAACATCCTTACAGCAGCCTTCCTTTCATGTTGTCCTTGATGAATGGACTCATTTTTCTGCCCCTTGTAGCTTTAGCCTCTCATTGTTAAAGACATTTTTATTGATCCGTGTACAGAACAAGATCCACCTAAAGACAAGGATAAGTAAAGGAATCCAATTTTGTTATTTTATTTCTTCCAGGGGGGAAAAAAAAAAAAAGATGATTCAGAAAACGATTTCTTTCTCAATTTACCAAGCGCACCCTAAGCTGACGTTTTCAAAAGAGCCTAAAAATGTTCTACAGGATAAGGACACAGCCCAAAAAATCGCAGATAGAGGAGTAATCTACAGTTACAGCAATATCCATGAGCTTTCAGAAGTTTTTAGTCTAATGTGGCTTTTTATTGACTTTTTATTTAGAGCATTTCATCCTGAGACACCAACTGAGGAGATGCTCATACTCAGAGGGGCTGTGGAATTCCTGGCTATTGCATAACCCAAATAAAAACCTCAGAAAACCTTAATTAATGCAGCTATACCGTTTAATCTTTTTAAGAATAAAACAAATTAAAAAAAAAAAAAATGATGCCAAGAAGAAAGAAATTATTGCTTTGGTTTTCAGGAAAATGTGTGAGGGCAAAATTTTCATAACTGGGGAAATAATTAGGTCTTAAATTGAAGTTGAGCTTCCTAAAAGCTGAAGTTACTTTGAAAATTGTTCATTCCATATCACACATGATAATCTAGCAGTTTTTCATTACCACTATCTAATTATATCTTACTTGAGCTCCAGTATCCCCTGATAGGAAGCCATTTAAGCAGATAATACAGAGTTTTGGAGCTGCCCGTGGTTGGCCATGTTACACAGAAATATTTACACCCATGAGTTTCCTTCAATGCAAACAGCGGCTAAAATGGTTCTGCTGCAAATCAAAGTGATCCAAAGCACCCCAAAATGAAGCTTTTGGGACAACTTCAAGGATCTACCAGAGGCAATTGTTCCCTGTATCAACCCTGTTGTTAATTTACTCCACTTTACCCTGAAGATGAGACCATGAGAACATTACTGTGAGTTCATGGAATGGTTTGGGATATTTAAAGCCCATCCAGTGCCACCCCTGCCGTGGACAGGGACACCTTCCCCTGTCCCAGGGTGCTCCAAGCCCTGTCCAGCCTGGCCTGGGACACTTCCAGGGATCCAGGGGCAGCCACAGCTTCCCTGGGAATTCCATCCCAGCCCCTCGCCACCCTCACAGGAAGGATTTCTCCCCAGACTCCCATCTATCCTTGCCATCCCAGGCCCTCGTAAATAGTCTCTCTCCATGTTTCTTGTCACCTCCCTTCAGGTTCTGGGAAGGCTGCATTAGGTTACTCCAAAACTTCTCTTCTCCAGGCTGAAAAATCCCAATCTCTGAATCCTCCCCAAGGTTGGCTAATTACTGCACTACACTGATTCATATTTTTACTTTGTGTTTTTTATTTTCCACAGTGGATGGTAAAATCCTTCCGTGGGTTGTCCATAGAAGTTGTGGAGTCCTTGAAGATGCTCAAAACTCAAATGGAAAAGTGCCTGAGCAACCTGTCCTGCTTGGAACAGGAAGATGGAGCAGATGACATCCAGATTCCCTCCAACAACATTGTTTTATGATTTTAACAGCAAAACAGGCACAAAAACTCCAAATGTTAGAGTCTGGAAGTGGGAATGAGCAGAAGAAAAAGAGGATGCACACAGACACTCTTCTGTGTTAAAAACAATCCAGTGAGACTTGCTGTGAGCAGCTCATCCAAAGAACTTGTGTTATCTATTAGAGCTATTATTTTGATAGCAAATCACTTGATTTGTTACTAAAAGGTACATTTCAAATGGAAATTGTTTGTTGACACCAAGAGGAGTCAACAACGCTCAGCACATGGAAATGTTCAGCACCCTGGGGCACTTCAGTGAAGTCCAATCAAGCTGTTAAATTAAATCTCGACATCGTGGTTGGCCGGTAAGGGACTGCCCTGCTCACACTGGAGAGCCACTCCAGAGAGCTGGGGGGGGACAGTTAATTTGCCACGATGCAGTTTGAAAATCAGCCCTGTTTACGTTTATTCCTGAGGAATCTGAGAGCTCGTTTGTGTCTCCTGGAAAGGCTCAAAGCACAGTTTAATTGGAGAGAGAGCTCTGATGGAGAGGGATGGCAGGAGGGGAACACGCAGAGACACCACAGAAACCCCTCCCTCACCGAGCTCCAGCCACCTGAGCCTCAAACGCTCCAATCCAAGGTGAATTTAGATGCAGAATTGTGTCAAAGGCTGTTTCTTTTCGCTGACAGTTTTGTTTATGCCCTGTTTTCCCTGCAGATATCACAGCACCCAGTGCTCCCTGTGCACACCGAGGGCGGCCGCGCTCTCGCTTCTCACATACCCGGAATTAGAAGCTTTGGAGCTGTGCTTAGCCCCGGTCACTGGGATGGAAGATGCAGAAAAGATCACTGGAAAGATGCAGACGTCTGCTTTGAGAGCCTCTGATAAGCCTTCAATTTGATCAGCCTGTACAAACACCCTGTGCCTTGGACCGTGCAGGATTCCTTAACCCACCAGTCCCAAAGAACCCTCTCCTCACAATGAGCTTTCCTAGGCCAGACACATGGCCTGGGTGCTCAAAACAAACGTTTCAGTTGCAAAAACACTTTTTCCAAAGCCCAGTGAGCTCCCAAGAAGCACCCGAGCAGCCCAAAAATCACTTAACAGCACCCTCCGCTGTGCTGAAGCGCCTCTGAACATTTCTGCCATCATCCAGTTATTTTAATTTATCCCCAAGCCCTAAAAGCCAGCAGTAAAAACGAGCAAGGCTCTCAGCATGAAAAAGCACATCCTAAATAACATATAGAGTGTATGTAAATACCAGTCCTCTAAAACGAGTTCAGTAGCTTAAAGGTATTGCCATCAATCACACCATTACAACTGCAGTTTAAAATACCATCAGAAACTTCTGGAAATAGAGTTTTGTACTTTCTGCAACTGTTGTGACAAAGTTCTGATCATTTTCAAATGAATTATTATTTAAGCTTAATAAAAATCCTGCTCTAACACAATTGTCTTTTGTAGTGGCTAAATAAATCAGCAGAGGCAACAATGTTTGTTTTCAGTAAGAGGGTGAAAGCAAAGTCAAAATGGGGAATGCAGAAAACAAACACAAATGTAAATTTTAAAACACAGCTGACATTCCCCAATCCATTTAAATGTGGATTTTGTCTTTTCCCTCAGAACACAGAATTGTGCAGAGAACTGAAGAAGACAGGAGGAAACCCACAAGGGCCATTAACTTCTCCACACACACCTTGCATGAGGCCGGGCTGCTCAAAACTCCCTCAGCTCTCCAGCTTTAAAAAAATTTCTCTCTGTTCCAGTAAGGACACGACAAGGGGCACATCTTTTCCAGCTACAGGGTCTGGCAGAGGTACAGCTACACTGTTATAACTTTTCTTCCTAAACCCAGGAACTTTTGCATGCACAAAATTTGTTAAAAGTCGCTGCTAAGTTGCAATTTTTTTTCTTTGCTCCAACTCTAAGAAGCCTCCAGTAACATCTCGAGTATTAAGTCTAAAACCCCAGGTAGAGCTGTCCGTCAGTTGACCCCGCTATCGCTCAGAGAGCATTAGGCAGGCTGGCAAAAAGCCACATCCAGTCTGAAATGCGCACTGAAAATTTCCTCTGTCAGATGAATCTTTAATCTATTTATAATCTCCAATGTTTCCTCTAAACAGCACTCCATGTCTTACCTTGTATCATTTTCCACATAAATGCCATGCCACAAAGCTGAAACGTATGTCCAAAGAGAAAAGTGGATTTCATTTTGATTTTTTTAAAGCGAAATGGTTGAGAGATTGACCTTATTATAATTTGATCTCCAGTCATTATTACCAGAACAACTCAAAAGCAATTCCTGTCATCGTCCCTGCTGCAGAGTGTTTTGGAAACCAGGCCCTGCTACAGGAAAACAGTTCCTTCCTTTCTGTGCACTTGATCAGAAAATCAGGATACTGACAGAAATTATTACAATCTTCTGATGCTTCTTTTAAACATTAAGGGTTTTCAAGTCATAATCTTCTGAAATTTGTTTGTGTAATTAACTTCATTATCTGGAAATGCTTCAGACAGGAATGGTTTATCTGAACCAGAATCACAGAATGCTGGAAGGGACCTTAAAGCCCACCCAGTGCCACCCCTGCCACGGCAGGGACACCTTCCACTGTCCCAGGGTGCTCCAAGCCCCATCCAACCTGACCTTGGGCACTACCAGGGATCCAGGGGCAGCCTCAGCTTCTCTGGGAATTCCATCCCAGCCCCTCACCACCTTCCCAGGGAACAATTCCTTCCCAATATCCCATCTGTCCCTGCCCTCTGGCACTGGGAAGCCATTCCCTGTGTCCTGTCCCTCCATCCCTTGTCCCCAGTCCCTTCTCCAGCTCTTCTGGAGCTCCTTTAGGCACTGGAAAGTGCTCTGAGCTCTCCCTGGAGCCTTCTCAAGCCCCTTCCTCCTCCCCAGAGCCATTGCAGAGAGCGCTGTTCTGCTGCCCAAACTTCCCTCTGCTGCAGGAGACAGAGAACATGGGATGTCCTACGGGATGTCAGGAAGAGAGATCTCAGGGTACGAGCCACAGTCAGAGTCCGTCTGAAATAAGAGAAAGCTTGGCAGCAGCAGGTGGACAAAAAATGCTGCTGCAAATGCCAATATTTGGGGCTATTCCCACTCCCATCCCTCCCTAAGAGCCCTCTAGGACAGCAGCCACACAGAAATTGGATTTCCTTGTTGGATTTCCTTGCACAAACCTCCCTCACATCTGGCTGTGTGGAAACGAAGTAAATTAGCACCAAACAAGTTACCAGCTACAGCGAGCCTTTCAACAGCCATTTTACCCTTGTGCTACAATCCACACTGCATTTATTTTCTTTCAGAAGCCACAGAAACTAACAAAGGCACTGCGTGCCGAGTTTCCCCGTGATTATTTATGACCTATTTTATGTATCTGATTATGCACCATTCACAGGAGCAGGTTCACGTGAGGCTCCTTAGGCTGGGTGTTCATTCAGCAAAGAGCCGTGGGTTTAATTCCCACTTCTCCGAGCTGCACGGGATCGTAGCTGGTCCTGGAGTGGAATTTTGAGCAAAACCCTCACCCCAGACCAAGAGCACCTCTGCAAACACAGCAGGACCCACAGCAGGCAGGCTTGGAGCAGACACTCAGCGTCCCATTAGTGTCCTTTGTGTTCTGCACAACAGGGTATTGGTGTCCCCGATGCTCTGATAAGGAGGGAGCAGCTCCATTTGGTGCCTATCGGATAACGCAGCTATCGGGGGGATCTTTATCTGCTCCGTGTAAAGCCCCGGGATAGAGCAGATCTGGAATTTGAGAGTTCTGCTGCTGCTTGGGCGATTTTAGTCACTTCAGCTCTGCCTGCAGCTCACACGGATGAAACACCGACAGGAGAATATTTGACATCTCCTCCCAGTCTTAGGGTACTTTATAGATGATTTTTTAATTATTATTACTGCTTTTAAAACTATGGAATGGAATCAGTGAATATGGGCTTGCAAATAGCAGTAAAATTATATAATCCATCCATCAAAGATTCTTAGTGTAGTGCACGAAACAAAAATGGGCAGCTGGGCATTGGAACTGGAGGACCTTTGATGTCCCTTCCAACCCTGGGCCATTCCGTGATTTTTTCTGATTTATGAGGAGGCAGCAGCTCCTCCTGTGCAGGACAACTGCAGAGTGAGGCATTTCCCCACGCTGGAAACAGCCAGCCTGGAAAAACAACACTCAACTGGAAAGGGTTGGGGTTTTGTTTATGACTGTAAATACTTGAATTCCTTCTGAGGCAACACGATGCTGTGTATTTCCACTCACACCTGTGGTAATTATGCCTGGCTTTGATATGGTAATTATTTTTTATAATGGTGCTAAAATATTACATTTTACCATGCATATTGAAGCCAGAACATCTTCACTTCTTTCCTATTATTAAGAAAAAACCACTCTCCTAGAAAAATTGATTCTTTTCCTTTATACTGCGCAGGCCCAACTGAGTGACAAACCAATTAGTTCAGTGATGCATCAGCCTTCAAACTTCTGGAGTCCACTGCCAGCAAGAAACAGAGGAAAGGATGCCGCCCTTTGTTTCTGTTTTATTCTAAACTTCAAGATTACCTTTTACTTGATGCTCGTGATTTTTCATCTCCGCTACGGATGTGTGAATGTTTCTTTTATAACTTCCCTTTTATGGGCCATATTCTGATTACACTTAAATATGTTCTCTAAGAGATAAGAGGTTATTACTGCACAGTCACTCAGATGTTTTGGGATTGATGTTGCATGACCCACAGACAGGCTGGCAGAGAAGATTGGCACCGTACTGGAAGAGGAAAACCCTGGCTGTGGAGGACAGCCCTTCTCTTCAACAGAGCTACAAGCTGGATTCACAGCTGGAGAGAACCCAAAGTATTAAATTTGGCTTAAAAACTCCGTTACTAGAAAGAGATTTGTGTTTTACAGTGTGTCATCTCATTTTATGGGTTTACAAAATTCAGATAACAGCATAAAATTTCCCTAGTTTCACACTAGGAAAACAGAGCAAAAGACCACCAGAAAGAAAAAAAACGAGTCAAGAGAGAGTCCTGCTGACGACAGCAAAGTTTTGGTTCAAGGAGAAATCTCTCTGCTTGGAAGGGCCAGAAACTTTTCCCTGAGCTTCTGGAGCATTCAACAGGAATGATTTGGACATGGACTCATGGAATCATTAAGAACAAGAGCTCCAAGATCATCAAAGTCCAAACTTTGACCCAATTTCCCCTTTGCCCACTAAACCAGAGCACAAAAATCCACTCATGCCTTGAACACTTGGCTCTGAGCTTTTGGATTACAAGATAACCACTAAAAAGGAAGCAGTCCATGGAATAATACTGATTATCTCCTCCCTGGCCCCTTCTCTCAATTTAATATCTTCTAAAAATTATGAAGTTTAGCCGACTAAGGACTGTAAGGTCCAAGTTTCCCTCACTTGGACAAAGTTTGGGACAGGAGGATTGTCTGAAGGAGACACAAGGGCAGAATTATTCAAATATGAAAAGAAACTCAAAGAAAAACTGATTTACTTCTCACTTTGATATTCTTATGGAGACGCACAAATAGATCTCAATTTTTATAGCCTTTAAGGGCAACACATCATGAAATTCAGTCTTTCAAACGGAATTTAAATGCATCCTTAAATTATAGAAAAAAGGCTTTTGTTCCCATAAGATGGCAATCAAAACCAGACCCACTAAATAATGTGGCTGCTATGAGTCCAGGCAATTTTATTTCCAATACAAAAGAATCCTTCTTATGCAAAAACTTTGATTAATTATTTTGCATTAGGAAGAAAGAATCTCTTTTTAATTGTAGCAAAAAAAAAAAAAAATCATTATAGATTAAAATGTCATTTTAAGTAAGACATTATGGAACCAAAAGATCATTTCTGCTCTTTCCAAATTAAGAATACAAAACTAAAAATTAAACTGTAAGTAAAATGCCATATATTGCCTTGGAATGAATTTCCAATAATAGTATCTACTTTATATTGGTACAAACAAACTTTGTCTTAATTAGATTGACCTTTAAAAAGCTTCTCAGGCATTTGAGAATTGTAAATACTTAAAAGTCTGATTCATTCACATTCCTGTTTGCTGAGACAACGCTGAAAGCTTCGAAAACCAGAGCTGGGGCCAATTCCACCGGTCCTGCAGCTCTGCTGGGACCAGGCCAGCCAGGCCTCGGAGGAATTCCATCCCTTCTGCCTCCACGGCAGCCTGGAGGGGATTTGGAGCTTGGCTGCACATTGGAAGGGCTGTGAAATGCAGCAGGAGCTGCAGCAAGGGCTAATTAGGAGATGAGCAAATGGGTGATGGGGCTGACGTGGCATCGCTGTAACAGCAGAGGGAAAGTTCACAGAACGACAAAATAGTTTGGGATGGAAGGCACCTTAAAGCCCATCCAGTGCCACCCCTGCCACGGGCAGGGACACCTTCCACTGTCCCAGGGTGCTCCAACCCCGTCCAGTCCGGCCTTGGACACTTCCAGGGCTCCAGGGGCAGCCACAGCTGCTCTGGGAATTCCATCCCAGACCCTCACCACCCTCACAAGGAACAATTTCATCCCAACATCCAATCTCACCCTGCAGAACACTCACACATCCACACGGATAACTTGCAGATTGTCTCTCAGAGCAATTTCCTTTTATTGATGCTGAGCTTGTCCTTGCTGGAACAAGGAAGTGAATTTGATCTAAGGGAATTTATTTCGGCAGTTTATGATGCTGTTTCACGGAGTGTGGACCTCCCACGTCAGAGGATAACAGAGCTCATGTTTCAATACTCAGAGCTGCCATCTCTGCCTGCACCTCTTCTTCCAAGTGACCACTGCACAAACCCTGTGACCAGCCTGACAATAAATAATTGATCATCTTCAGCAAATGACTGTGTACAGCAGGGCTGTAGAATTTGGAATAAAATGAACAAAGAGAGTAACAAACACCAGACTTTTTCTGCAGTGAAGAACAAGAAAACAAGAGGCTGATGCTTAAAAATATTCCTTGTACACAGAGCTCCAGCATTATAAACCCAACACAACCCTGCCCATGCTGACAGCTACGTGCAGGTATGTGAAACCTTCCCTTCCCAAAGGTCATCTCATCCAAGGATTCCTTCATGCCAGCTGTGCTCACCAGCACAGGGAGCAGCTCCTCACTCACTTTCACCACAGAAAACCTCCTCCAGCTCCTGACTGTTCGTTTGAAACTGTCAATTTAAAACCTTTCTCTTACCAACTTTAACTCTAACTGGACTACAGAGACTGTGAGTGTTCCTGGCAATAAAGGAAGATTAAGGCTGGGAAGGACAAGCAAGTATCATAAAAATAACAGTGTGTAATTGGGCAGCCTCCCATGGTTGGGGAAGAGAAATGAACAGGTCAAGCAATTGAGAACCAGGAGAAATGACCTTAAAAAGTTCTGTCTGGGGACAGGCTGCCGATGGTCTCATCAGCATTCAGCTCCACCGCCACAGTCTGGAGGAGGAAACATAATGCAGAAAATGGAAAGGAGGGAGATAGAGCAGCAGTGGGGAGAAAAACATCTTTCTTCATTCAGCCAGGGAGGAGATGGAAACCAGCCGGCCACAGCCTTTTCCCCTTTCCCTTCTTTTTTACGAGTCCTCTGGTCTGTGACCCACTCACTAATATGTTTTCAGTATCACATATAATCTTTAAGAAAGCAGATTAGTGACTTATAAAGAAAACAGCTGGGAAAAAAGAGCTTTCAGATCTTTTACTGCACATTCCAGTTGTTTCACACGAACTGAGAGGGGCTTGGGGTGGGATTTTCAACAATCGAGGTGCTCAGTGATTTTCAGCAAGAGCAAAACACCAATTTACCTTTTATGTCTTTGGAAAAAAAAAAAAAAAATCTCCTTTTACTTGTAAGCTGTTCAAGACAGATTGTGCTTTCCGAGGTGTTTATACAGCTCCTTCGGCGTCTGGGTGTTACAGCAACATAAAGTGATATTGAGAATTGGTTATTTGCTATCATCCAGCTTTTCCATCAGCTTTTTACAGCTTTTTATAATGAAAAAAGATGGGGGGGAAGAAGGCCAATTTTGGAAATGTATACACAGGCACAGTTTTCATACGTGTTTACAGGTTATCACTGAGAAACGAACAGCCTCCAGAATTTATGTTTTCTTCAGGATTCCCTTCTTCAACCGTGATATTTTTGTCAGGAGCCAGAATCCTTGTGATCCCCCTTCCACACACAGAGCAACATACATTCCTCAGCAGAGACTCAGGTGTAATTAGGATCTCTAAGGTACCACCCTCAGTTTCCAATTTCCATTACTTCATTAAAATGAGTTAATAATTAGACAATGATGTTAATATTGGAGGCTGGACTGAGTGAACTTTCAAGGTTCCATCCCTGCAAGTGTCCAAGGCCAGGCTGGACAGGGCTTGGAGCAATCTGGGATACTGGAAGGTGTCCCGGGGGGATGGAACAGGATGGGATTTAAGGTCCCTTCCAACCCAAACAATTCTGGGATTCTGTGATTCTTCCAGCTGAAACCCTTCTGGGATTCTATGATCCTACACAGATAAAGATGCCAGATAAAACTTCCTCATAACTTCCATTTTTTACTGTACAAGGGGTAAATTTCAACAGAAACACTGGCCGTGCTTCTTGGCCTTCAAATCCATTCATGTTCTGGCCAGAGTTTTGATTCAAACCTTCAGATAAGGACTGGTGCTGAGCATCTCACACACTGAGTTATTCACACCCCGAGGTTTCTTCCCCACACTGTTGCTCCAATGACATTAAAAAAATGATTAATTTTCAGCAGGGATCAGCACTCTAAGAAAATGTTATCCCCAGATGAAATAAAAATGCAAAAAGCCAGACTCAAATATTCCTCCCAGGCAGGTTCCCTTCTCCTCTGCTCAGGTCAAAGATGAAGACAAGCTGTGGGAGGTAAATCCGTATCTGCTGTGCCATATGTCACCCCATCGTGTCCTCAGACCACTTATCTCTTTCAGATGTCATTAAAACTGACTATATTGGAGCATATCTGAACATCCCAGCATCTGCTGTGCTCCTGACCCGTGATATTCAGGGCTGCAAGACTTTCACTGATCTGCTCCAAAAGAGCTCAGTCGTGGCTACACAAGACTCAGTCCTGAGAGGTGACAACAGCCCTCAGCTCTCATCAGTGAAGAAGATGCTCAGGAATTCATAAAATCTAAATAAAAAGTTAGGCATTTCACTCCAGATGCTGCATGAGTCTCTCCCACGCCACTCATCCAATGCCTCCCTGCAGCTAACTCAGAGGTATGACTTGTTAGCACCATTACTGCACTGGTTTCACATTAAAAGACAATTACATGAGGCATTCCCTCCCAGCACACTGACTGTTCCTGTGTTTAATTTTTCCAAAGGATTTCAACCAAGTTTATGGCTAAAATTGGTGCAAAATCTAAAGAGAAACAGCTGGGCTATTTTTCCTGTGGAAAACATCGTGAAATGGATGCTGGATTTGTTACATCCCAAACCATCTGGACTTCACCTATTCTGCCCTCAGTGACAGTCCTGCCATGGTGGGCACTTAGTTCACAGATCCCAGGTTTTCCTGGCATTTTCACTGCAAACTCATTCTTTCTTTTTTTTTTTTTTTTTCCTCCTTACACCCACAGCACACCATTTTTCTGGAAATCTGGCCAAGGTATAAGAGGCATGAGATCTCCAGGTCTTTAAAAAATACAAGGAAATCCACATGATCATTCTTATATTGATTCATTGACCCTTCAGTGTTCATTTTCACATAGGGATTTTTCAGGAAGGACCAACAACCACATCAGCAGATCAGCTCTGGCACTTGCACACTTGGAGTTTTCACCAAGTATTTAACAAAAAAAGTTAATTGTGTAATGTTAGATTTAAGAGATCTGAACAAAACTCCAAGGAAGGAATGCCATGCAGATGTCCTCAGTTCCCAGCAGGCTTGGGTCTCACCTACCCCATGGAAATTTGTGCAGAGGGGCTGGGATTCTCGTCTCCAGGCAGACAGAGCTGCACTAAAAGTGGTTTTCCTGCTGTGCGTGTGCTCTGGCCCTACATTAGAGATGTGCACATCTCAATTACGTGTCTGCTCCAGAGACTTTTCCGGGGAGAGAGCGAAGGCTGGCTGAACATCCCAACCCGAGGGATGTGCAGCTCACTCCGATACCACGCGCGGGCTCTGCGACGCGAGCCAAATAATCCACGAGCCCTCAGCTCTGCACAGAGAAACGCCCTTCATTAAACACACATCCTGCTGGATTATTACTGCTCCAGTAAATAATCCTCCCTGCACCTACTGCTCACTTCAAAACAGCCCGGATGCGGGGAATTGTCTGAGGAGAGCAAAGCGCGGCCTTGCTCTCCCCGGCGCCTCGCAGGCCCCGAGGCCTCGGACTCGGCTCTGAGCTCTTTGCTCGCCCACCTCCCGTGGGCAGAGATAATGGCACTGCTCCTCTCCCTCACACAGCCTCTCCCCCAAGGCTTCCCTCGGCACAGCCACAGGGAGCTGCTGGCAATGGATGAGGCTGGACACAATCCAGCTGCTCCACTCCCGGCCTCCTCCCGGCCCCTCTGGAGGCCGCGGCCACCAAAAGCTCCCACGAGTGATTTTCTGGAAGCACACGGAGAGTGCTCGCAGTCAGATGGGACTACTCAAAGACTTACTCGTGTTTTACAGTAAGACGGAGGAAGGGAAAATAATTTTCTTCTAAGCTATCCGGTTGCTTTTGGTTGGAAACACAACCACGACGCTATAGAATTGGATTTTTTCCTAATTTCCTATGTTTTACCCACAAAAATATTTTTGCAAACCAAGTACTTTGCTTTTAATATTTTAATGTTTGCATTTCTACCGATGATGGGTTAAGTAGGTATTTCTAAGGCTTCTCCATTTGCTTCTGAAAACCTCAAAACACCCCATTAGATTTTGGAAGAGCCCTAAGCTCAAGGGGTTGGGGAAGCAAAACACTGTTTAAATTTAAAAAATGATCAGGTTGCCAAGTAGGAAAAAAAAATCAATTGCTGACGTTCATATATGAAAACATTATGGTATGAAAGGAGGTTTCTTACTACCAATCTCTGCTTCAGTTACATCAAAACATTAATTCAGGCTGAATTTTCAGCCAGCGCAAAGTAGGAAAAAAAACAAACCACAAGGCCAGATTCAGTTCTTCATTGCCATGAAGTCTGCAGCCAGGATTCATCCAGGCTCATTTCATCACAGCATGATTCAAAACATTTTCCATCGATACAGGAAGATTTGTCCAGAAGCTTAGTAAGCAATATGTGAAGTATAACCTACATTAATTTCAACTCCAGACCAGACTAATAAAAAGTCCATCCTAAGTTTATTGGCATCATCTTACCCCTGCCAAAAACACACAGTAGGCACTTGATAGCAAAACTCTCACCAGTGACCTTCCTAAATTCAGCCAGAAGAGTCTCCATTTCATTAGGATTCCTATTAAGGCAATAGAGCCCAGCTGTAAATTACTGGTTATTACCAAATTAAATGGTACAGAACGGATTGTTTCTGGGAGCTCTACTCCACTGCTCAAGCTCCCTCCCCGCCTTGTCAGGCCAGGCTGGAAGGGATTGATCACCCAGAACTGCAATAATTAATCTGTAGTGGTGTTACCCAGCTTGAGAGCTCGAATACAGAATTAAGAACAAATATATTTGCTGTTTGCAGGAGATGCTGATCATCAGATCTACCTCGCCCTGCTATGCTGGTATTTATTGGTGCCAGTTGTCCTGGGCATCTTCCCATCAGAGGAGCTTGGATAGGTATGGAAAAATAAAACTGAGATCAAGGCATTGCTGCTCTCTGCTGAGGATGCTGGAACTCATCTGGGATGTGGGAATTTCCACACCAAAACAGGGACCATCAGACCAGGAAGCTGTGATAGCACATAATGACATCGGATGGACATTTCTAGGCACAAAGCCAGAAAAATTAGAAGTAAACTGGGGGGTTTGGGGCCTGGAAAAGGATGGGAAAAGACCCCACAAAGGACTGTAAAAGCACGCAGAAAACTGCCAGGGTGGCTTGGTGACAGCTGAGAGAGCACCAAGCCAGGAGAACAACGTTGTGACGTTCCCGATCTTACTCAGTGCTTTATCGGGCTCTGGACCTTCCAGTTTCACTCTGAAATGAAAATGAAATCATCCCCAATACCTTCATTATTTAATCCAATTTTAAATTGGATATAATGTATGATAGATAATGATATAATATGATATCATTAGGTCCCTTCCAGCCCAAATCGTTCTGGGATTCTCTGATTCTGCCAACTGAAACCATTCTGGGATTCTATGGTCCCACACAAAGAAAGATACAAGAGAAAACTTCCTCATAACTTCCATTTTTTGTTGTACAAGGGTTAAATATCAACAGAAACACTGGCAGTAATGATAGCCCCAAATCACACTGCATGGCTTTTGAGGTTTGCAAACTCTCTACTGTGGGTCAAGGCCACATGCAAGGAAAAAAGGGAAACCATCATTAAAGATTCCATCCATTTCCCATTCATCAAATAAAAATAATAAACCCCCGCCCAATCCTGGTAAGTAAAACATTACTTCAGACAGAGAGCAGATTTCAGGAGGGCCCATAGATATTAGAATATTTTTATATGATAGCATTATTTCCCTGGCTGACTTTTCCCTTCAGACATATCTTTACTTTTATCTTACCTTGGTCCTTTATCATACTATAAAGATTAATTTTGAATTTCTGCTGATTGTATGATCTTGGACTTCACGAACAAAAACCTCTTTTATGGGAGACATTAATATTCACCGCGACAGCCCTGAACTTCCACTTGCAGAAAGGTTCAATAATTTTCTAAAACCTCTTGATTTTGTCACAATGACTTGTATTCAGCCTAACTTTTCTCCTTGTCTTGGGCTACATCATTTACCTTGAGCCTTGTCTGGGTAATAAGCACAAGTCAAATCCCTCATTCACCTTGTCACTAATTGCAATTTCTTTCCCTATTTTTCATAACAGATAACTTTTGAGGGGAGCAGAAACTCAGGAGGGAAGGGATATGAAAGCTCTATCCATGGAATCCCATGCCTTTCATCCAAAGAAAGCATCTTTAAAAGTGGAAAAGGTGAGCTAGGAGCCCGTCATTCCAGGTTTTCCCAGTCTGGGATTTTACCCTCCTTCTAGGGATGGCCAGGAACTCCTCTGGGACATCAAACAAGGGAAAGCTCAGCTCTGAACATAAATCAAGTAGCAGCTGCCTTTGAAGTCTGACTTCTTTTGCCAGACCAGGCAGAGCTTCAAACTGAAGCTTCTTTGCCCAAACACCTGGGGGCAGGTAACCCCCCCTTCCAGAGAGGGCTCCTCACAGCAGGAAGCCAAGGCTCAAAAAAAGTCAGTGAAGAGTTTCTCCGATTAAAATGTCCCACTTAAACAGGTCATCAGCTTTTGAAGGGAGATGAAAAGCAGATGGGAACACGTGTCATTGACAGCTCTCCTCCAATGGAGTCAGAAAATGGTACTTTTTTCTTGAGCTGAAATAATTTGTTGGTAAAGATTAGAAAAAAAAAAACTTATTTGGAGCTTGGAGGGAAGAAACTGGCACAAGACCAACAGAGCTCTATCTTTAGGGACATCAGCTTAAAAATGTATTTGCTTGGCTGGCCTGACCCTGCAGTGCCAGACCCAGAGTGGGATAAGGATGTGCTGCCCGCAGAGATCCAGAGGTGCATCCAGCCAGGATACGGCGTGGGGTGAGAGCCCAGATCCCCAGGATGCTGTGCATCACCCAGCTGCTCCTCTCAGACTGCCCCAAAGGGTGCTCCTGATGATGACAAAATGCTTCACCAGGGACTAAATCCACTTTCTTTCCAAGCCCTGTGTTTCCTGCGTGTCTCTCCCAGGCACTGAGCAGGGATAGAAATCTGCTCATCCGCTCCCGGGTTGACAAATCACCCTCTGAACTTCATGTCTCTGCTGATTTCTCACTGATAAAAAAGCTTTGAACCACAGTCTAAATATTTTGTTCCTTAAAATATTTAATAATCTGCTCATTTCTCATTCTGTCCTGATCAAGAGATTCCAGTGAATCTCAGTGAATTTTGGGAGAGGAGCTGTTCGCATGGGGCACAGCCGACTTCCAACTTCCAGCTCCAGTGCCTTTGATCTCCTTTTTTCCATTGCCACTAGCAACACTGGCTTTTCTCCCCCCAGCCCTCATTTGTGCCCTGGGTGAGTATTGATGAAGTTAAGAGGATTATTCCCCAGCTGCATCCCCCCACCTGCTCTTCCAACACTTGGCTTTCAGGGCTTTGGATGCTTTGTGCACATACCTTGGGCTCAGTTATTACCAACACTGATAATCTGCTTCCTCAAGGCTTGCTTCTGTCTTATTTGAAGACGGCTATAATTAATAATCTCCTTTTAAGGGCCTAATTTCCTTTTAGTTAAAGCCAACTTTCATCTCATTACTAATCTTCCTTTTATTTTAAAGTCAACTTTCATCTCATTACTAATCTCTCTTTTATTTCAAAGGAGGCTCTAAAGTTAGGGAGTGAGCAGACATCTGTAGAAAATAATGACATCTGTGAAAATATTTAATTGCAATTTTTATATGAAAAGTTTTAGTCTGACTTCCAAATAACTACAGATCTATTCTGATATTAATGTTCAGCAGACCCTTCAAGCTCTCCTCACCATTTCTCTGTGCTTGCTGACAAAAAAGCCTCTATATCATGGAGCTGAAAGATTTTTTCAGATCTTTTTGCCATTTTATTTTGCTCAGGTTTTTTTCTACTAGTTCCCCACAATAGTGACAAGTATTTCTTTCAGTCTGCAATATTTGTGGTATTGGAACAGGAACTTCTTAGGTTGGCAAAGATCTCCAAGGCCATGGAGTCCAAGCTGTGCCCGACCCCCACCTTGTCCCAGCCCAGAGCTCTGAGTGCCACCTCCAGCCCTTCCTTGGACACCTCCAGGGATGGGCGCTCCAAACCTCCCTGGGCAGCCCCTGCCAAGGCCTGACCACCTTTTCCATGCAGAAATTCCTGCTGATGCCCACCCTGAGCCTCCCCTGGCCCAGCCTGAGGCTGTTCCCTCTCCTCCTGTCCCTGTTCCCTGGGAGCAGAGCCCGACCCCCCTGGCTGCCCCCTCCCATCAGGGAGTTGTGCAGAGCCACAAGGGCCCCCTGAGCCTCCTTTTGGCAAACTAACATACAATATTTTAGATTATTTTAATATTAAATCCTGGACAGAAATTCAACCCCCCCTTTCCCCTATTCCACCATCCTGGTGAAGTTTTAGGGTATTTAATAATGAAGAGACACAACAACCCCCTCTCCTCCCCCCCCACCAAATTGCTCCTGTAATTTCTTACATTTCAATCTTCCGTAAGATTAAATGTGTCACATCAAAAATTGTCATTGACCTGAAGCTGACTGGTTATCCGCTACGAAGGTGGTATTTTAATTACCAAAGTTAATTACCATCTCCATGGAATGCAATTTCCTAACTTCATGCCGTTGTAAAATAGGAAATGGAAAATACAAGCGGTGCAAAATCCACAGAAGGTCTACACAAAGGCTTCTGTATGACTAATTGGTCTGAAATTTAATCAGTTAAATTTCTGTTTCATGTTCCTTTGATAAGATTATCTTAATTACTTTTTACAGTATCTAAGTAGGAAAGATAAAGAAAAAACAATCTGCTGAAGGGGAAAACGAATTCATAAGTCTAAAGGGAGAGAGGAAAATAAGGGGAGGGGGAATACACAGCTGTTGATTAGGCCACAAAAGCTCCAATCTCGTACTTCCAACACTTGATGTTTCAGAGTAGTCAGGAATATATGAACGCCTCAGAAAGCTGAACTTCTGCTCAATCAACTTGCACAATGTTTTTAGTCCTCATCTTCTTTCAAAGGCTCCATGTGTAAAGTGGTTATAGACAAACATGACAAAATCAGGGCAAGGATCTTATGGCCCATCAGCATTCAGGGCTGCCCGTGCGAGGCGCTAACGCTGCTGTGACATTTTAGGTATTTTATGTGGTGGTTTTACAGTCTCTACCATCCAGAGGGAAAAAAAATACAGGATTAGAGACACAAAGATTTGAGATAAAGAGATATTTCCTCTGCAATATCAAAGGTCCAGAGGGACTTGACCTCACCAGTGGAGAACTCAAGCGCACTTTGATTTTTACCTTATCTGGGACTAAACAAAGAATCCTCACAGACTGGTTTGGGTTGGAAGGACCTTAAAGCCCATCCCATTTCACCCCCTGCCGTGGGCAGGGACACCTTCCACTGTCCCAGGGTGCTCCAAGCGTCGTCCAACCTGGCATTGGACACTTCCAGGAATCCAGGGGCAGCCACAGCTTCTCTGGGAATCCAGCCCCTCCCTACCCTCACAGGGAAGGAGTCCATCCCAATATCCCATCTAACCCTGCCATCTGTCAGTGGGAAGTCAATCCCTGTGTCCTGTCACTCCAGACCCTTGTCAAACATCCCTCCCTGCCTTTCCACATGAGTCACGCCAAGCCCAGCACGACACAAGTCATGCTGGGGACATCTTCTCTGCCAACAGCCAAAGTCAGCCCCAGAGCAGGCTCAGGAAAATTATCTTTGGACGCATCTCAAGAACTCTTTATTCATTCGAGATGCCACATCAATTCTCACGCTCCTGTAACATCCCCCAAACTGCAGCAGGGAGAAGGCAGCACCACGGAACCAGGGCAGGGCAGGGGGAGGCTGCGTGCCAGGAGAGCCGGGCTGTGCCTCGGAAGAGCAGAATAACTGGGAATAAAATAACTCCACGTCCCTGCCCCACGGGAGCAGCCAGGCCACGGCTTCATTTTCACCTCTCACTGCTCATCTCTCTCCTCTCCGTCATTTCCCTGCTGCATACAGAGGTGACAGATTTGGGCTCCCCGGAGAGAGGGCAAGCTCTCCAAGCACCCATCTCCCAATCCTCCTAATATCCAGCTGGGAACGAGCAGGCACAGGGAATGGAGCTTCCCGCACACCTGGCAGACCATCACCTTCCTCCCTGGCTGAAGCTCTGTGGTACAAACACCACGTATAATCCCATTACCTGGTCTAGTGGAAGGTGTCCTCACCCATGGGGGTGGAACAAGATGGTCCTTAAGGTCCCTTCCAACCCAAACCATTCCACAATCCAATGATTACATCATTCCAATATTATTTTAGAGGAGATTTGGGATCATTTGCCCCAACCACATCTCAACAAACTGTTACTTGGACATGGACTAAGCCAGCAGGCACTGTGCTCACAGGGAGCTTTAACACATCTCTACAGATTCGTTCCCTTCTCCATAAAAACCCAACTACATATTCATTCCCCTCTCCATAAAAATCCCCACAAGCTTCTGATTTTAAAAATACGTTGTTTTCGCCTCTCTTCCGCCATGAACTCTTGTGTTGGAGCCAAATCAAGTGACTTAGTGCTATGTAAAAGCTGTTCATTTTTAATTTGATAGAAGAGGCTCATTGTTTCAAAGTGTATGGTTTTGATAAGTGTGATTTCTGTGAAATTAAAGCAGAGTAGAATTAATGTCTGTAGTTATTTCCCTTCAATTATGTCAGCTTTACATTTGCATAAAATATTGTTTTCATTCCTCTTTAGTGCAACACATAATAAGGCTTTGTATTTTTAATTTATCTGGAGGAAAAAATATGAAGGTTCTGCAGCCATGTGGAGAACTCTGTTAAGAGTAATTTCAGATTTGGTTTCATTTAGTTGAAAAACAGGAATTTGGACTGCCAGAATTTCTCTTTACAATGGAAGTCTGCTTTTCCGAATAATACTTAATTTATCCTATTTAAACCTACACTCTTTGGGCAAACAGTCACTTGAAGGCTGTTCAATATTGCTGTAGTCTCGTCCTGTTACTCCTTTTCTTCTGTGGTGGAAATAAGAGTGGGATATGTTTTAAATAAAAAAGACTAGACAAAAATAAAACCCGAAAGATGCCTTATCCAAACCCTCCGAGCTCCTAGGGCTGTTTTCACCCATAGCCAGGTTTACAGAGCAAGGTCCTCTCTCTCTCTAAAATTAAATGAACACCCCGAAGGAACTCAAGTTTAATTACACTGCAGGCCTCAAGTGCCAACTGGAAGTGACAAGAGACACATTGTGATCCAAACTTTTGCTCTGCCAGTCTTAGAAACTACAGAGAGGAGAGGTTGTTGAAGTGTTGCATTATAATATTTATTTAAGAAATAAATTGAATCCTGGGGACGTTTGAGCCGCCTCACCCTCCTGGGGTTTCTGGTCCCTGTGATAATTAACAGAGATGGACTTAACCAAAGGAGCCCCCTCCTGCTGCTGTCCACAAGCAATTTAGGAGTGGGATAAATTGCTAAAAGCTGCATGTGAGCTGGCAGTGCCACTGATTCCCAGCGCCGCTCTCAGCTGCTTTGATTCTCCAGACACGTAAAAGACAGGAGTTATGCATTAATTACCATCCAATATTCTTAATCAACATCAACTATCAAATTCTTAGTCAAGCTCTTGATCACAAACTTAATCATGCCTAGCCCAAACTGCTTCACCCCGTTAAGTGGCATTCATTAAAAAGGCTCTGCTATCACATCATCAGGCACTTCCCAAGCGTGAGGCTCGCAGTGACAAACAAGGTGCAGTTGAAGCAATCACTGTGGGGCAAAGATGGCATTAATTAAAGAGGATGGACATTTAACTCCACATGAAAGAAAAGGGAACCTAAAGCTCCAGCTCCATCATTTATCCGTTATGAGATATTTTGGAAGGCCTTCCTGATACCAAAGGATAAAACTGATGAAGAAAAGTAGCAGTGAAAAATTAAAATATCTTTTTTTTTTTTTTTTTCAGTTATGAAAGGTAACAAGTCCTTCTCAGAGTAAGGAATAATTGGAAGAGCAATCAGAGCTCCCTTGGGATGTTTAGGCACATCTCATTTCAACACTGAGCTTTGTTCCCAATGTGCTCCCACTTCACCACACAACAGCTCTGAGCAGAAGTGAGGGTGGCTGGGAGCTCCTTTCCCAGCCTACACAGCTGGAATTGCATCTTCTGCTACTGGAACAGCCACTGGTCCCTCTCCACATCACAGCTGAACTCCCTGGATCCCAACAGCAGGTTACCCATCCCACAGGATCCATGGGATGGGTGTACCCTGCAAGAATTTACAACCTAGGAAGATTTTGCTCCCCCCAGGGTCTTATGGGAAGAGAACAGGGGGGATGCATTGCTTTTGATCACTTGGTATCTCCAATCAAAGTGCACAGATGGATGCAATCCTAATCCATCAAAATGCACATCGGGATAGGAAGAAAATCAGGCATTTTTTCTTCTATCAAATGCAAGTAGAGAAGTCTTCTCAACAGACAGTTTGGAAATCTAGCTTGACTGTTCTGTAAATCCCCCCAGTCTATAAAACAAACCAGGATAAGGTGTCCATTATGACATATAAGCACTTAATAAAACTTTGAATTGCTTTTTCTACATCTTGGTTAAAAAAAAAAAAAAAATCCAAGGGGAAAAAAAATTTTGACAAATGAGAAATTTCCATTAATCCAACACATGATATGTTCTAAACACAAGTGAATTCCTTGGACAATTATGAATGCATGGTTACTACCCAAGAAACAATTCTTTCAACATTCATTAAAAGATTTATGTCACTCAGAAGTTGTAGAACAAACGGAATCCGCAGGCTTTGAAAATTAAATGCAAACTTGTACCTGATTTATTACAGAGATGTTGTAATCAATAATAGAATTGAACCTTAAAAGCACAGGGTCTCCTCTGACAGCAGAGCATCCTCTTCATCCCCCTCCCTGCCCTGGCTGACGTCTGATCCACGGCATCTCTGGTAATAAGAACCCCTGTCTGCCAAAGGAGAGACATCTCTAACTATTGATTTCTTTTTTATTATTATTATTATTTTTTTTTACACACCGAGTACGTGGGTAGATTTAACAGCCCTCTCTCCCCCTGTTTGGTATGTGCACAGAATCTGATCTCACTCTCAAAGCTGGGTCTTTTATCAAAAGAAAATGGGTTTGAGCTGGTCCTGGGGTCATGTTGTCTCCAAAGATCATCCCTCCCTCTGTCACCCTGGTTCATTAACTAATGCAGGACCTTCTTTTGGTGATGACAAAGCCTGGTGGCTTTGATGTCTGTGGTCCCAATCACATGGACAGTCACTATTTTTGTCATTAAGGCTTCCACTATGGAGGATCTTCCAGCTAAAATTCCCTTTTCCTTGTTTTAGGCCAGTTTTCCTGGTTGTGCTTTACTTCCACCCCTCCCAACACCAACACAGGGATTCCTTTCCAAACAACACATGGATGGGTTTGCCTGCTACATGCCATAAACCTACTTCCCCCTCCTGCAGCACAATAACATTATTTGGGATATATGGTCTTCCAAGCAACAATTCCCATCCCTGCAGAAGGTCCCAGAAGGAGCAGGGTGACTTTTCCTACCCCATAACCCAACCAGAAGGAGCAGGGTGACTTTTTACTACCCCATAATCAATCAAGTTCCATGCACAGCAAATCCCACATGTGGGCTGACCTTCAAGGCAGCCCCAAGGGCCAGGTGCTTATCAGAGATCTGCGACTCAGCAGGGCTTGTGCTGCCTCAGCAAAAAGGGCTGAGAAGCCAAAAAAAATGTTAGAGAGAAGAGTTAACCTCTGTTCTCCAGATAACATGACAAAAACTGTGGCTACACCTTTATGTCCCCAACCTGGACATCAAACATCACGGTGAGAACAAAAAAAGGTAACATTTAAAAGGTGATATTTTGAGGGAAATGGCAAAGTCATGCACAGAATGCTTCTTATGGAATGAGTAAAAAATTCTGTTTAGTCTAATGAGGAAAGTTTAACAACTGCTGCACTTTTCTCCTTCAAAGAAAGTTCTTTAAGTAATTGAAATTTCATCATTTCAGATGCTTCAATTGTACAAATCTCATCCATGCTGTAGGTTAAACCCCATGTTGCCTCTACCCACTTTATATTGACACAGCGCCCAAAAAAGAGATATGAGAATGTCCCAAACCTAAACTTCCTGCACTAAAACCTCTCTGACCCCACTAAAAATGAACATATTAACACTCCATGCACTCCTCTGCAGCATTAGCATATTTATAGCTATTCAAAAGTATTAAAAATTTATTGCCTCAACACATCCAGGCTGCTCTGTTTCTGTACACATGTATACATTGAATGTACATTGCATTTCATTTACTGTCACCACCAATTGCTGCACAAATTTCACAACTTTTTTCCTGTCTTTTTCTCTAAAAATAACTTTGACCTTCTCCAGCACATCCCCAAATTTCCACACATCTGACCACTGCGTTTTTGTGCTTTGCCAAGCACCGTGCATCCACTCTTAAGATGAGCTTAATTCTTTAATCTTAAAAACAAATATATATTGTTCATCATAGAGTAATTAGCAGACTGTCATTAGTCACAACCTGCTTAGTGAGATCTACATTTTCTCAAACATAATCTTGAAATGCAACTAATTACTTGAGTACACAACTTTTAATGCTGTATTGTCACCTTAAATTCCAGCACCTTCAGGAAATCCAGCGGTGTCAGAAAGGTTTAAAAGAACCAACCTAAGTCTCCAATGGAGAGATTATTTTGGATACAAAAAAGCCTGTTTGCTTCCAAAATTCCTGCTGGCTTTGCCTCATTCCCTCTGCACACGGGGAGCTATTGAAATACAAGCTGAAGGAGAAGGCTTTTAAATACCTTCACTTTTCTTCAACACCTGGTTTAAGGTGTTTGGGCCTTTAATGCAGCTGCCTGATACCAACAAGTAAATGGTCACTTTTATTCCTTCACTGCCACGATAAAATCAACCTCAGGGACTGCAAATGCTGCCTGCACTTCGAGGAAACAACAAAGCTGAGCAGGCTGGAGAGGTATCAGGAGATAATCACATCCTCAGGACGTTTATCGTGCGAGATAAGAACCGCTGCCAGAATATGATTATCTGCTGATAACAAGAAACCCTGGAGTTTTCACTCTGAGCAGGAAACTCATTATGGGGATGAAAACCTGGATTTATTGTTCCTGAATGTGCAATTGGCAGCTGCAGGGGGTCAGTTCATGACACGAGCTCTGAGATGACCACATGGATGCTAAGGTGACCCCCCCCGAGCTAAAACTGCCCAGGACACAGAGAAATGAACTTGCACAGCATTTAACCTCCTCCTCCCCGGAGCTCCAATGATTGACTGAGATGGAACCACTTCCAGGGAGAATGACATTGTATCAGATCATCAAAAAAAAAAAAAAAATCCACCAAGAAAAGAACTATAGGAATACAGGGCGGCCTTTTGGGTAAGGAAGAATAAAGTCCTCTCAAATTCTATCACCATATTTGACCCAGAGGTCTTTGCAAGGGTGGAATTTCTCGACCCTCCTACAAAAAGGATATAAATAGGTCTGGATGTGGAATGGTTTTCCTGTCCTGTCAATGCTCAGTTCTGAAAGGAACCCAACTCCTGCCAACACACCCCAGGCTCCAAAAATAAACCCAGTGTGCTTTGGGACAACCTTCTCCTCCAGAAAACTTCCTGCCACTGAATGAAGGTCATCCGTTCCAGAGTACTTGTTCCCTCAGATGCTTTAAACCACATTAATGCAGAATTTGCTCTTTGATTAACCCAAAAAGCTCTGCACAGAGGATGTTTCTGTGATGTCCCATCCCCCATGCCCAGTCTGGGCTCCCCAATACCAGAGAGCCAAGGAAACCCTGGACTGAGTCCAGCAAAGAGCCTGGCCAAGGCTGGGACAACACTGGAACAGGCTGCCCAGAGAGACTGGGGCTTCTCCATCCCTGGAGATGCTCAGATCCCAACCGGACACAGCCCTGGCCAACCTGCTCTGGCTGCCCCAGCTCTGATCAGGGGTGGGCTGGAAGTCTCTGGGGGGTCTTCACCAGCTCCAGCCATTCTTTAATAAATTTCAAAGATATTTTTCCCAATGAAAACCAAAATATGTGTCTCTGTGTGTAATTTTGATGAATTTCTTTTTCTAAATGAAAAAAGCTGCCAAAGAACTCCCAATCCCAGACATTCAAGCATAGCCTGAGGTGTTCAGTCAGGCCTTTTCTTCCCACTCCTGATTCCAGGCTCACCACAGACAGAAAATGACCTAATTCAGTGCCTTCAGTTCCTTGCCAGACTCAAATTTAAGGATTGGATAACCAACACAGTCGGTGCTATTTTGTCCTACCAGCTCTATTTCACTCAGCAAAATGTCAAGTGTGTCTGTCTGGACAAGAGGCTTCTGCTTCATAATCTTCTCTCCTCGGTACTTGAAAGCACTTGGGCTCCCACCTCTCAGTGCTCCAGAGGCAGGAATTTCCCTGCAGAGCTCTGCCCTCTCTCCTCTTCTCCTGGAGGAGGTCGTTCCCTTCCTAGGGCTCAGTTTACTCAATTGGTGGTGCTAAAGTGGCTTTGCTTTTAGTTACAAGTACTTTATTTTATCTGTATTTACTTCCTCCAATAGTAAACCCATCATCTAGACATCCCCTCCTGTAGCTGCAGGGAAACAATTTTTTTCTTTAAAAACAGAAGAAAAGCAAACCAGACTCCATTCACCAGCAGAATCCCTCTAAATCAGAGTCCCTAAATTCACATTGTATTTTCTCCCACACTTTTGTGTCACATTGCTGCTGGTTAAGGCATCACTTCTCCATTAAATTATGGAGATCTTTTAATTGGGGATGTCATAATTGAGCAACAATCAATTATCATTCAATGCTCCATTATTATAGATTTCTTTTCTTTCCTCAAATTTAGGCTTGCACAGATTAAGTCCTAAAAAATCCAAACAAAACAAACAAACAAAAAAAAAACCCCAAAGAGATTTGGTAACACCACAAATAAAACATTTGGATTTTTTCATCTTTTCCTAAGAGGAATCTTTTTCTAGTCCTACATGTTTACCTTCAGCACTTCTTCCCCCTCCCCTCAAAAAAAAATGTAAACAGCTTTATGTTTTAGGACTGGAACATCATTTATACTTCAGGCATGATTAAACATTTCTATAATTTCATAAATAACATACAAAAGGGGCCTGATGCTGGCTGTGCTGAAGGTACATCATCTACTACAACTTCCTGATTGATAAAAGAATAAACAGCCCGATTTTTATCTTCCTAGCTTACTGTAAATATTGCAGCCTAGTGCATGTTGAAGACATGCCCATCATCTGAAACCCTCGACAGTCCAATTAGGAGAACACAAAATACTCATCAGAAAAAGAAAACCATGTAAGGGTCTGGTTTGAAGTGAAAGATTTGAGATACAGCCACGCAGGACAGGGATTTCAGAAATGGACACAGAAGAAGTTGGCTCGTTCCCTGGTCCTGTAAAATGTTTTTCTGATTCCAAGTGAATTATTGCTAATTACTGCCATGAAGAACACAGAGAGGCAGAGCTCTCTGCCTGTGTTTAGGGAAAGCTCCCTGCACTAATCCAAATGACAAATGGAAGTTTTCCACAATATTTTAGGAGGATAATTGTGCCATCTGGGAGGCCATGTCACAGCTGTAACAGAGTGAGCAGGCCCAGGATGTGCAGCAACTCCTTCTGTGCTGAATTCATTTCAGTTAACAGATTAATCTTGGAGTTTTTTTCTTTATTTATTTAGAACATCCTGGGACTTGGAGCATTGTAGCAGGGCTGCCTAGATACACATCAAATGAGTTCCTTCTTGGAGCTTTTATTACAGATATTATACCAGAAGTGTATCAGCTCTTCACGAGATCATTATCAGGGAACTACAAATTAAAATTCATTTCATCAGGACCAGTTCCTTTATCCTGAGCCCTGTGCTATCACTGCTCTCCTTTAGAAAAAGGGCTTAAGAGAAGAAGAATAGACACTATTTCCCAGATATATAGACCTTAATATTGTGTTAGAAGTGAGAATGCACACAAAGCTCCCGTGATGCCAGGAGATGATGAGCAGCATTCCATGGAGGAATCAGTGGGGATCTGGGGACATTATGGTACAAACAGCATAGAGAACTCCATGTAAATGCCAAGATTAAACCCCCAGCAGCCAGGATCAACCTGTGCCCAATTACAATTTAATACATGTGAGAGTAGGAGGATTACATGTCACACTGGGACCACGAAATTTCCATATGGGGACATTTAAACTTCCCTTTCAACAGCTGCAGCTCATCTCCCAACGTTCCTTTTAATCCCTTTAATCCACGCTGTGCAAAGCCAAGGACCAGAGCTCCACTTGCAACAGAGATCCTTGGGAACCTCGAGCTGCTTGGTGCCAGCAGATCAAGTCGTCCCTGGAGGCAGCCTTATGCCATCCTCCTCCGACCACCCATGGAAAAACCCACCTCGTGGACTTGGAGGAAGTGCTGAAAGGGAGCAGGGGACAGAAGCAGAGCCCTCTGCATCTCCTATGGGTAACGAGGCACCACAGCAGCCTCATTCAGACACTCTGCCCTTGCTTCTGTGCTCGCTCTGCCCCTTCCTCCCCAGACCTGGGGCCGCTCTCACCAGAGCCCTTCCCAGCTCCAGACCCCAAGCCGGAATAATCACGGTTTGATGTGCACTCGTGAAATCAGAACAGAAAGTCTCATTTCCCCTGTGCTCTCCTGCTTTTCCTGCCAGCCACGGGAGCATCCAGAGGAGCTGCCCTGCCCAGGAACAGCACCCCTGCTCCTCAGCCTCGGGCTCCCACGCCCGGAGCAGCCGTGTCACCACTCCTGACCCACGGAGGGGATGGGAGGCGAGCCATGGTGAGACCCATTGGGATCTCATTCCTGCCCAGCCTTCAGCCTCGCCCTTCCCTCTGACCTCAGTGCATTTTTTCCCCTCTCTGCTCCCCCCACTCCAAACCAGGTACAAATAAAACGCGTTGGGACATGACAGCGGCGGAATAAAGCAATGCAAGGTCTCAAACTCCAAACCCAGCTGGAGTGACCCTTGCAAGAACATGAACACAACCAGAGCCTGCACAGGAGGAATATCCCAAGTGACAACTCCATAGAAAATATGTAATTAAATGGTTGACATGGGAAAAATATGCTGCAACTTAAACAGGCAAAATCTCTGATATGTCTGGCTTTGCAAAGCATTCAAAGTTATTCTGAGCCTTCTCTGTGTCCATAGAATACTTTGATGGGGGGGAAAACCTCCCATTCATGCAGGACAAGTAGGTAGATCATGTTCTTATCGAGCCAGTGGGGATGTTTAGTGCCTTTTTAATAAAAATACACCCAGAACATGGTACAAAAAGGGCCAATTAAGCACCAATTTCTGCGTTTGTTGTGAGCAGCAGCACTGATAATTTGAAAACACTGTAGTGTGAGCAGAGCTGAATTCCTGCTGATATTTGCTCCAGCGTAATTTATGCCAGTAGGTGCTACAGGAGGAGTATGGTACTAGCAGACAGAAATACTGCAAATTAAAAATAGAATTTGCATGAAATTACCGTACCACTAAACTTAGGGACATCAACAGAAGTACGTTGTGAAGGTCAGCAGCAAGAGCCAAAAATCCCTCCATCCACACCAGTTTCAGACACGTGAAGTCATCTGAAAAGAGCAGTGGGGAGGTTTCAGAGCAAAGACAAGCAAGGGGTCGCAGAGAGAGAGCAGAAGCGAGATCCTGACCTGGGTGATTCCATTAACTTCAGGGAAATTGCATCAGGCTCCACCAGAGATGCTGAATTTGGCACCAGTTCCGTGAAATGTACACTGAATAAATGCACAGGATTTACTGCTTGCTGCTGCCTTGGTTTTACTGCATTTTTACTGAGATGTTGCAAAAGTCACTTCTATTTGGATTTGGAAGCATAAGAAAAATTACAATACTGAATAGTGTTTAAGGTGAAGCAGGTTTATTTGTTATTCTACAAAGCAACCGAGTGTTTCCTAAAATATAACCCACTATCTATATTATATATACCTATTCCTCTGTTATTCCATCACTGAATTTTCTTAAAAATATATGCAAGTGCTCCAAAATACCATCTGAAGAGCACATTTCTCTCTGAAATCACATGGCCATGAGTGGCCCTCACACTTCACACTTCCACAGAGGAATCATTTTTGGTTCACTGAGAGTTTTTTTGGAGAAAGAGACCAAGAAATAAATATTCTGTTAAGAGATATCCTAATCTGATGAAAAGCCTTCGGGATCGTGGAATGAGGCAGCTCCTTGCCACAGAGATTTTGCTGTTACTCAGGAATATTTTAAGGGCTCGATCCGGACATCAGGAATATTTCCAAGACCAATGTAGGCAGTTGGATTTGAGGCTGTACACACAGAGGAGTTTGATTTCTGTTACCACAGACAAACCCAGAATGGTTTGGGATGGAAAAGACCTTAAAACCCATCCAGCACATCTCCTACCATGGACAGAGACATCTTCCACAGACCAGGATGCTCAAAGTCAGAATGTGGATAGAGGAGAGAATCATTAGAAACGAGAAATTTGGGAAAAGCTCCGAGCCCCGTGGAGTGTATTTAATAGGCAGCCCCAAAACAAATGAAAAAGAAGGATACAAACAGTGGCAGCTCCTTGCAGGAGGAATGGTGACAGCTCCCCGGGATGGGAAATCGCCGTGCTGGAACGGCAGCGATTTTCAAGGAATTACTGGCGTGCTGTGTTTGGTTTGCTGTCTCCCACCTTGCATTTCCCAGACTGTATCAAAGCACAGACTATAACAGCTCCAATTTCTCTCACAGCAGCTACACCATGTGAGAAAAATTGACAGATTAAATAGAATGTAGCTGCCAAAGCAACTGTGAACTATGGCTGCCCAAGAGAAGAAAATGATGTTCCTGAGTATCACGTTAAGAAGCGCTTTTGTGATCAAATGCAACTAGAGTCCATTTCATTATAATGCACTTAAAAAAAAAGCAAAAAAACCAATTTTTTCCCCTCAGCCCAAAGCATTCCTGCAGCTCAAGAAACCCTCCTGTCTCCTCATTCGAAGCACAAGTGCCACACACACAACAAACACATGCCTTGAATTTCTTTGGGCTCTGGGCACTTCTATTTTGATGAATTCTCAAGTCCAACCAGCTTCAAGAAGGCAAAAAAAAACCAAAAAAAAACCTGGCTCTAACAAAAATTGATGATGCTGTGCTAAATGAGCCCCCCTCGCTCCGCTGACGAGACGAGCGCTAATCCAGCCCCAGCCCTGGAAGTTCAGTGCTTTATCAACGCTGACGTGCACATGCCTAAGTGCCACTGACATCTGCATACATGCCTTATTTATCTTGCTCTGCCTTCATTAAAAGGACAAATTGATGTCTCAAACATTTTAAACTCGTCACAGAATTCTTCCAGGCTCAGCAGAACGCACCCCACCGCTGCTTCAGAGGCTGCGTGTGCTCTGGTGGGCAGGCAAGAGATGGAAAATAAAGGGGTTTTATCATTTTTTTAGGAAAAAGAAAATACCTGGTCCTACCCCACACCAGGAATCCAGAATCCCAAATGGGAGACCACAGAATCCTGGAATGATTTGGGTTGGAAAGGACCTTAAAACCCATCCAGTGCCACCCCTGCCATGGCAGGGACACCTTCCACTGTCCCAGGCTGCTCCAAGCTCCGTCCAGCCTGGCCTTGGGCACTGCCAGGGATCCAGGGGCAGCCTCAGCTGCTCTGGGCACCCTGTGCCAGGGCTTCAGCCCCCCCACAGGGAGGAATTTCTTCCCAATATCCCATCTAACCCTACTCTGTCAGTCTGAAGCCATTCCCACATCTCCTGTCACTACATGCCTTTGTAAATGGCCTCTCTCCATTGAGATTTCCAACTTCAGTTGCATTATACTAAAGACAACATAAAAAGGGTTTTTTTAACAGCTCATAATTTAGTCATTGGGATAAAACTTGTAATAATCCATTTGTAGGCTCCATTCCTGTGAAATCTGCCAATAAGTGTGATTTCATCAGTCCTTCAGAAAAAAAAGCAGTAAATAAATCAGTGATTTTTGGGAGCTCTGAGAGAGGCAGGTGGAGAAAGCTCTGATGTCCTCTGGAGATGGGTGGGATGAGCCCAGCTCCAGAGCCATTCCAGGAGCCTGGCTGGGCAGCACAGCTCTTCCAGCCACAGGGAAAACAGGGTGTTTTAATGAACCATCTGCATTTCTACAGCTTCAAACTGAGCCCAAGTCCTGGTGACTCAGAGATTTCCAGGTGGACTCCGGTCCTTCATTAGCAAAGTAAATGCCAGAGTCAAACCACAGCATCTTTTGAGGGAAGAGCTGCTCCAAATCTCTCAGGGATTTGTCATTTAGGTGACTTTTCCAAGGCAGCAGACAGAGGAGAAACCATCCAAACTTCAACCATCCAAGCCAGCAGTGAAACTCCTGTTGAGCTCAGCCCTCCCCGTCCCCACAGTGCCTCCCGAGCCACTCACTCATTGCGTGACAGGATCCCAACTCCAAACTGAAACACAAACTAATCCAACAAACTGACTCTCGAGGCTCTCTCTTCTGCCAGGATTTTTCAGATTTTCTCCTAACTAATGAGATTTCTTAATTGTAAAGAAAAGATTCATCTCTGCATTGTAAATAAGGGGCAGCTGGCCAGGTGAGGAAGCAGGACAGCATTTGGAGGTGAGCTAGCACATCACAAAGGCTCAGCAACCTGTAGAATGTTCCAATACTTAAATTATACATTAGACAGAGCACCCTGGTTCATACAAACTGAATACTAAAAGTAATATTAAGCAGCTGATTTTAGATGAGAAAGGCAAGAATGTTTCAAATCAAAATAGACAATTCATCAACAAAACTCTAGGTTATCTCTGACTCCAAGCAGCTCGTGGCTCCTTCAAGCTGCAAGAGGGAACAGAGGGGAAGGTAGGAGAAATTCCTGGATTTCCTGAATTCCAGTCAGAATTTAATCTTAGAAGTGAGGCTGCTTCTAGGTTTCACTCTGAAAATTCTTCTCCCGTCTCCAGCTCTCCCCACGTCACTGTTGTGCATCCCTTCAGTGCAAACCCTCTGCTGGGAGTGGTCACCTGCCATGGTCACCATGTCACCAAAGGCAGGGAGGCAGTTCAGCATCTCCCGTGGTCTGGATGGGTTTTATGGAGCCCTTTGGGTGGTGACAGCAATTACACAACATTTTTGTGGATCTTTTCAGCTCAACCTCATTTCTAGCTTGTTATCTTGTAGTCGCAGAATGGTTTGGGTTGGGAGGGACCTTAAAGCTCAACCCACCCCACCCCCTGCCATGGGCAGGGACACCTTCCACCATCCCAGGTTGCTCCAAGCCCCATCCAACCTGGCCTGGGACGTTTCCAGAGCAGCCACAGCTTCTCTGGACAACTCATTACCCACCAAGGGATTTACAAAGAGGGATATGAGCACTGCACGTATACAAAATCAAGCAAAGTCAGCTGCAAACATTCACGGATCTCCTGTGCTTCAGTCAATAATTTCTGCAAACCTTAAGTGGCTGCTGGAATCTGCCACCATTTCCTGCTGCTTTCACTGCTCCAAACAAACCAATGAAACGGAGCTGAACCAGTCTGCACTGGGCCCAGCACTCACGCCAGCAGTGCTGCTAATGAGGGTGCAGCTCAATAAATGGTGTGCCACAGATTTCAGGACTAAAGGAACAGCTGTACACTTGTGCTCATCTTGGTACACATTTTCTGTTTCAAAACATAATTATAGGCCGGGGGAGTAAGAAAGAAGATAGAATAAGAGCATGATGAATGTTACAAAAACTACCAGGAAAGCAATTATTTCCAAGCAAAGTGTTTTGGATTAGCCCAGAAGCATTTTTGTTTTGAAGTCTTACAAGTATCTGATGGAGCTGAAGTATTTCATGAGCTCAGCTGGTGTGCATGGGGGGACAGTGCAGAGTGGACACCTGGGCACAGGTAGGGAGGGATCTCTGCCCTCTGAGAGGGGTGGGGATGCTCCTGCATCCCTGCCCTGGTCTCTCTGCCAGGAGCAGGCAGTCCAGACAGGCAGCACATTTTACAGAAGGGAAATGATTTCGGATTACAGAGATCAATGATAGAAAACAGTGACCCGGGGATACAAAGCTACAGTTCATAAAATACCAGTGGAGATTATCACACTCAAAGTACTTCCATTTCAGTTGTTCTGACCTTCAATTGGAGCTGATTTTTTTTTTCCTTAAGCCCTTTAAATCTTCTATTGAAAATACCATGGTGTTGAACACTGCCCTGCAGCAGCATTTAGAGGATTTCCCTCCTGCATGGCTCCATCCAAGGCAGGTGATGGGATTCCTCCCATAAGGGGTGTCTGGTTCAGAGCCAAAAGGACTCTTTAAAAATCCCCAGAGCAATCTCATTTCAAGACTAGCACGTGCATCCATAAAGCAAACCTCACTCACACTGCCTCTGCTCTATTCTCCCTCTGAATAAATCCTGGAACATGAAAATGCTCTGAAGAGATGCTGCTGCTCAGCAAAGTGAGGCTGGTGAGGATAACCAACACCAGAGGCAGGAGAAAGACAAAAGGAATGGGAAATGCTAGGGAGATCCTGCCAGTCATTTCTCTAAAAAAAAAAAAAACCCATAAAACAATACAACAGAGTCTGACAAGAACACTCAGCTGTTGTTGGGTGTCTGGGGCAATGCAGTATGCAAGTGGTCAATGGCTGCTCTTTCCTGGAGATAAATGTGCCCATAAAAGCATTTTAAATCATAGAGGACATTATTCACAGCAGTGCTGAGTGATGGACGTGCCACGTTCTGCCAGGAACGAAGGTGATTTCTTTGCTGAGCTGCTCTGCGGAGGAGCAGAAGTGCTTAAACCAAAATAAGCACCTCACACCTACAACACTTCTGAGAAGACTCATAAAATAAGACAAGATAAGCCACGTTTTAGGCTAAGAAGTTCATGTGTGCTCACCAGAACAGAGATGACAGATGTGTCTGTCTCCAGCCAGCCTCCTCCTCACCCAGAAATAAAACTCCCAGCAAACACACCCAGGCTGTTTGCTGTCATCCCTCATTGTTCAGATCTTTAAGAAAATAAACCAGGTTCTTCAAACAAGCAAAAGAGTCCTAAAACCGGCCAGGAGCTGTGATGGAATGGCCTGAAAGAGACTTTGCGTTTCTGGTTTTCCATGCAAAAGTTCTAAAAAGTGGGGAAGATTCCCTAAAGAAAGGCACCAGGACTGAGAGCTCTGGACATTCTAAAGGGGGTCTTTATTCCAAGCTGATCTCCAAACCCAACCCCTCTCCAGCAGATCTCTAAAACGTCACGTGATACATTTTATGGGTCAAATCATGCCTTGGCTTCACCATCTCATATTTCTCCAAGAGTTAAATTCTGCTGTAGTAAAAAGCAAGAACTTATTTCCACCCCTTGTCCCACCTTGCAGCTCAATAAATAGCAGGGAAATTATTTCATGCAAATAAACTCTATTTGCACTATTCCCAAAAACCAAAACAATCCAGTGGAGCCTTGAACACCTCCCAGGACGTTCAGTGCCGCTGACCTTGCTGTTCAGTGCATTATTTCTGTCCCATCCATGGGAAATAACAGATAAGGAAGGACTGATAAGTGAATGAGGTGGTCAGGGCCTCCTCAGATGAAACCTTTAAGTCAAGACAAATAAACGGTGTGGCCTTTCTGTATTTCAGAGACAAAGATGAATATATAAATAAATAAAGACAGATATTTTTACTCTGAGCCCTTGCCTCTGCCATCCTCCTGCCTTAATTGCCTGCAGTTTGTGTTTATGAACACTTTTAGATCAATGGGGTTGTTCTGGTTTACAGCAATGGAGCTGCTGCTTGGGGTGCCCCAGTCACTGCTGAGGTTCCTGTTGTGCCCTGGGATCTGGGGGAAAAAAATGTGGATTTTTCACTAATAATGTCTTAAAAGTGCTTTCCACTCCACATTTTGGGCCCCACATCATGAATTCACCTGAACATTCTTTATTCCTCTTCCTGCTGAGCTGGTGCTTTAGGCTGATCTGGTCCCTTGGTGGTACCCAGAGCCTGAGCATCCTCCAGCTGCACCTGGCACCAGCAGAACACCAGAAAACCGTCCCTGAACCACTGGGGAACACCTCTGGAGCACACAATTAAGATTCTGCTCTCAGCTTCGCAGAGCTCATCAAGTCCAGCAGCCTAACCCTGAGGAAAAAGGAGGTTTAGCCATGTAATTGAGTCCAAGGAGTGATCATGGAACCAAAAGTTAATCCAGAATTAGTTAAATCAATATCTTCACGCCAAAAGATGCTCCACTAATTCTAACTTCAAAATCAGGCACTGGATTAGCTACCCTAAAAATGAAGTGGCTTTCTGAAGCAATGAGGTTATTGTACTTCATTAACTGCGAAAAAATTAATTGGGTTCACAAGAAAAGCCACACTGGGGTAAGTCCAGATTGCCTTTCTCATATACAAATATTTGGGGAAAAAAAATACACTTAAGGAAGGGAACATCATCCCTAGCAGCCAACAGCATGGGGGTCATGTAAACAAGCAGTACAAGCTCAGAGTTGGGCAGGAAATGTGAAAAAGGAGGATAAATAGGAAAGGATGAACTTCCAGAGCAGCATCTTCAGCAAGCACAGAGCAAACCACAAAAACTTCACCCAGAAAAATTTGGTTTGGTGCATCCCCTGCAAAGCGCTCAAATTATGAACTTTATTCTGCAAATGAAGGGGAAGGTTCTCATCTGGAAGAAATTCAACTTTTGGGATCAGGTATTGTTTCCACCCCACATTCTGGGGACAATTAGTATCTGTTTTGAGATTGTGTCTGAAAGAGCAAGACAAATACAAGGAAAAAACTTGTGCTTTGCAAGGTGTTTGTGGGATCGTGGTGGTTCCAGCTCTGTCCAACACCCTCCAAGCTCTGCGAGATACTTGGTACCATCACCTAAAGGGTTTCATTCTGCTGGGACACTGCTCCAGGCAGATAATCAAATTACTCCAGAATCAGAGAGAATAAGACAGAGGTGAAGCTGTTAAAAACCACCCATCAACCTAAAGGTCAGGGCCTCTGGCAAGGAAAGAAAAAGAATTATTCCTGTAGTCCTCAAACAGATTTATCCCTGATATAAAGCAGGACCATTTACAGCTCAGCAAAATTTGAAAACTGGTAGTAAAGCACATTACGAGCTTTCTTAATTCAATTTTCCCTGGCATTTATTGTGGTTAATAAAATACCCAAATGTCATCGAGATTTATAAAAGTGTATTTATAGGTTAATAAATGCGTAAAATGGATTATTCAGAAAAACAGCTTACAGAAAGCCTGGCGTCCTAAATGGATACAGATTTGGGGTTTGCTGCCTGTCAGAGGGGTAATTAGTGCTTATTTACACAGATTTTACTTCCCTGTGAAAACACAGCACCGAACTCAGAGTTCAGGCTCAGCTTTATCTCCACTGTGAACTTTTATCCACCAAGACGAAAGAAAAAAGGCTCCTCCAAACATCCCTTGCAGCGGATTCTTTTGGGAATACAACCCTGGTACTCGCCAAAATAAAGACCATAAATACCAAAATTCAGGATGAAGATCTGCCTAGGCTGGAATGGTGATAAATAAGGGAAAGAGGCTCTGTTTTGAATTCAAGAAAATAACTTTAAATAAGAAAAATGCACATTAAAGCATGCTGGAACAAGTCTGGAAGCACTGATGGGAGTGACAGCCTTTATTTCCACATTTTTATGAAGTATTTCCAGTGAGTGACTCAGATTTTTTGCTAAATAGGCACAAAATTTAAACTATTTATTGGCTTTTTCCAGCTGTGTCAATAAACTGCTTTGGATGGTGCAGTGTTGGGTCTGCGTGCACATACACACACAGAAACCCGGATTATTTATTTCCTCAGCTCTCAACATGCTGGATGACAAACATTCTCTGCTATTCAAGCAAAATTCTAAGTACACAGATGGAAAAATAATATAAAAATATAAAATCACACATGTAAAAAAAATATATATAGAAAAAACCTACAAACCCAAAGTCATCCCAAGAAAGTTTTGTCCTTTTTGCCCCATTTTTAACAAACCCTGCTGAAAAAGTCCTGACAAACATTAAGCCTTTTCTTCTCTGCTCTGAATAATTCAAGTTCAGCCTTTTCATTGCTGTTTCCAGATCTGGGTCTTACCCTGAGCCAGAACTTCCTTGAAATAAACTTTGACGTGCTTTAATAACATCCCTGCTGATGCTGGTGATTGGCACGGGTCTGTTTTTAACAACTGCTCCAACACTGAGTGTAACCAAAGCTTTTACTCGTAATTAGTGCTCCGAGCTGAGTTCTGGTACAATCCCATTTATATCCAAATTATTTTTAATGAACGCTGGGCCGCACCAGACTGGAGGGCTACAGGTTTAAAAGAAAATGGATTAATATTTTATTTTCGAGCCATTTCGAATGCATTTCTGTAACTAATAAAGAAACAAAAGCCACATAAAGCAGTTGCTAAGATAATTGACTAAAAAGAGGGTTTTCCAACTCAAGGAGCACTGCATGAAGTTTTTTGTTCATTAGAGCACAAGTGCAGCAGAGATTTATGGACACAAATAGAAATAATTTCAGGAAAAGCAGAGAGAGGGATGCACATACACAAATAACAGAAAACACAGCAACTTATGGGACATGCTAAGCCTTTTAAGCACCGAGAGGACAAACATTTCGAGGCACTCATCCCTTCTAAAAGGTATTTAATACAATATAAAAGCCTCACGTTTCCCAGAAAGCTTTCATGCGCAGCTCATCTTTTTTAGCCAAATGCTTTCTGAGCCCTCACTAATACAGTAAGTTATAAAAATTCTTGGCAATGTCGTTCTCATTCCAGGAGCTGCCATTTTTTAATTGACACTTCTGCATTATACAAGTAAAGGACATTGCTTTCCCCCTTTTTTAATTTTTTTTTTTTTTTTAATACCTTCATTTCCCTCAAAACTTATCAGGGAATTATAGCCATTTCCAGGCATTAGTCTTAAAAGACATTAGCAAAGAAACATTTCAGGCCCTTAATGCCACGAGTTTTAGCAGTCACTGAGCTTCCCAAAGCCAAAATAAAACTCAAAATGTCCTATTTTAACTTGCAAACCCAATATTAAAAGGAGGCCAGTTGGAAATTTTACTTCTTTCAGCAAGGCTCCAGTCCACGAACACAGCCCCAAATTATCAGTCAGGGGAAATATTCAGTCCTGGGGAGCCCAACACTATACCCAGTAGGTAAAACACATCTCATATGTTGGAATTTTATTATTCCAGAATTTTTATTATTTCTGTTCTGTTTCTGTTTTATTATATTCTGTATTTAATTTTGTTATTTCAGGACCGAAAGCCTCCACTTCCTTTAGAAACCCCGGAACACACACAGCATCCTGGCAGTGCCAAGTGTCCCTTTGCCGAGCTAAAAGGGAGATTGCTGTGATGGACAATGACCACCATTCCCACACTTTCCATCAAAAACAGCACAATTATTTTAATTATTATTATTTTTAGAAACATTTCCCCCCAGTGCCACAGAGATGTGGAGGTGGGAGTCGCAGGGGTCACTCCTGCCCCTTCCAGACCTTTAATTTTGTCGGGATTTTGAGCTGTACACAAACCCCGAATTTTTAGGTTCCCTTCTTTCCTCCATCTGCAGTCCCACTCTCTAATTATCTCTAATTATAATGTGCATCATTAGCCTTTGGTCTTTTCCCCGGGTGCTCACCCATCCCTTGGGGAATGTGCTGCTTTACTGATGACAGCAGGGAAGGGGAGATTCGCTCCAGAAGAACTCCCAGGAAATTTCACAGTCCCAAAAACTTCACTGTCAGAAAAAGTTAAGGTTTATTCAAAGCCCTTTTTGATGCAAAAAAAAAAGTGAGACTGGAGATTCCACAAACTTTTCTTGGCAGCTTCTGGGTCTTTTAAGTGACAGCTTTTCTCAGTCAGTCAAACAAGAAAGTGCTCGCTGCAGCCTCCCTCCCTCTGTGCAACATTTTGCCTCCAGACTGAATTAAATATTCTGCAAACTCTACTTTTTTGGAATGGCTTTCAAGAAGAGGGGTAAATTTTGAGATGAACCAATTAATTTAGTCAGAACATGGCTATCCTAATTAACCTTGCATGATTCAAAGACTAGTTATGCACTACAGCTGCAAGCACACAAAAATATATTTATCCTAAAAAAATCCCTTAGGAAGTCAAGTTTCTTGTCTTGGTCCAAAACCCATTTGACCCACTGGAAAAGTACCACCAATTTGGAATGAGGTTTGTAGAGCAATTTGCATTATTTTTAGGAAAGATTATCTTAAAGCCAAGATTCTGAAAGACTCTTAAGAAGTCTAAAGCACCGCTCGAGACCGAGTCACAAAAGCTTTCTACAGACAAAATTCTCATTACAATCAGCAGGGGTTTGCTCTCCTAATGAATATTTGAGTGAACTGATTGGAGTGCTCAGCTTTGGAGGTGGTGGTTGGTGCACAAGATCTTCTTGACTCGATGATTTCCCTGCAATACACAGCACCGATCTCCTGGAAGACAGCAATTGTGGCAGGGCTGAAAAGGGTGGAAATGGGTGAAGTTCTCCCCAAAGTAGCTCCTCAAAGTACAAGTTGTTCTTCCTTCAATGACACCGCTCAAAGCTCCCATCAAACAAATGATCCAACTGTTCCAACTCCTTCAAACAGCACAGACAGGCCAGAATTCTTACCCTCTTGTGCAAATAAACTTGGAGAAAAAGAAATTAAGGAGTTCTTGTCCTCTTAAAATCTGCCTTGATTCACAGCATGATAAAGTCACAAACCCGGTGACATCCAGAGCGGCAGTAAAGGGAAGCTGAGTTACAGTTTGTAATAACCAGATCCATGCTGGAAGTTCTGCACAGCTCCTGTCCCTCTCAGTGGATCCCAACATCCATCCCTGGGTTTTAATGAACCAAGGGCAAACTGCAGCTGCCCACTAAAAGCATTCTGAGAAGCACAGCCGCCTACACTCGAGCACCACCCAAAACCCTCAGCGCATAGAGCGATGGCACCGAGTGCCACCAGAGTTTTGTTGGTTCCAATAAGGCACTGAACTGCTTGAGGGTGATTTTAGGAGCCCGTGAGCTTTCAGACATGTGCACTTCAGCAGTGTCAGTCCATCCACTCCCGTGGATTTCGAGCATTGTGAAAAATTGGGATCAGATCCCAAACAGGTTCTAACACCACACACCCCCTGGGGGGATGCTCCATAGGAATCATCCCCCTCAGCCAAATTCCTGCTGAAGCGTTTTCAGCCCTGGCACCCTGGAATTGGCCATCTCTCTACGCAAAGTCCCAGAGGAACTTCTCCATGGGATATTCCAAGTGAGTTCTGAGTCCTTCCCAGCCCACCCTTCTACACCTCAGAGTCCCACAATCCGCCCGTTTTGCCACCAAAGCCAATACAAAATACTTCTGTCCCCTCTTCATTCTTCTTCCCCATATTTCAGTTTATATCCTGTTCTCCTACAGCTCCTTTTGCTGGGCTGTTTCATCAAGTGGATCACTAAAAACAACGTTTCTGTGATTATATTTATTTTGTGTTACTTATTTAACTAGGTTGCTTCTCCAGAAAGGTCGCTTACTCTTATTTCTCCCTTTTTCCCCCCATGAAACAGAAAATATTTTAGTACATTCTTCTATTTAAACAAGCACAGTAGATTAATTAATGTACTTAGTCTCTGGAAAGCTTCTAAGTTCTGTCTAGCAGAAAGTGGCCATGAAATTTTCTAGGCTTTTTCCCCCTGTAATTAGGCATAATAATTAGCACAATAATGCCCTTGTTAACATCCCTAATTATATGCAACTAGTGCATCGACAGCTCCTAGAAGGAAGCTGGTTACCTTTCCCATCTAACGTGGGCCAGGCTGCATCCCCGTGGGCACAGCAAACCAGGATCCTGCCTGAGCCAGGACGGGCTGTGGAGCCAGGAACCACCCAGCAGAGCTCTTGAGTCTAAACCAGCCTCAACATCCAAACCACTCCCCGAGAAAGTCGTAAAATAGCTCCCAGCCAGGCAAAAAAATAAGCTCAATAAAACCTCTACATCAAAAGCAGCACCAGGTTCTCCCAGAACCCAAGTTTTGCCAGTTTGCCCAAGTTTTGCCAAGTTTGCCTTGTTCTTTTGGACTCATTAACCAGCTCTGGCCTGGCCGCGGGTTCTGCCTCAGGTCTGACAACACCAACTCAGGGACCTCTCACATTTGTACATTTCCAGTGCATGCTGCCCCATCACCAAGCTGCTCAGGTTAGCTCTGCTGAGAGGATGGCTCGTTCCAGGAATAGAAATTAATTAATCAGTGTATTTTCCACCCCCATGCCAGGAAAAACATCCCTGATTAAAACGCTGCGCTCAAGTTTTCGCAATCACTGCCGACACCGCTATTGATTAAATGGAAGCCTTGTGAGCTCTTACTCATTTTAGAGGTGGATTTATTTTGTTCCTCTCAAGCTCCTTTGTTTTAATTAAAGGATATGTTCTAGGCACACTATTATTATATATTGAGAACACCTCTGTAAGCCTAAACCATCTTCGTGGAAAGAAGAGTGCTCGTAGATGATGGAAGCATTAATTCCCCAGGTAAAAGCAGCCTGGAGAACAGCACGCCTTGGAGGCAGTCACTGAAACTTGGTGTGGAAGCTCCAAATCCAGCTACAACGCTGCTTTCAGGCAGAAAAAGTGCTTCAAACACAGCTGTGCTGAGGAGTTGGGGCACCCCAAACAAATTCCACCAAGACTGCAAACCTGGCAGTCTTTGCATCTTACTTGGTTCATATCACTTAAATGGAAATAAAGAAAGGAACAACCTTGTGGCCCCAGTCTCCATTAGCAATCCTCCTCATACACTTGGTACCCTCAAATTCCATATTATCCTTTCTATATTCCACAGGATAGGACATCACACTTATCCCTGCACCTTTTCACGTCTCACTGCTTTCCTTTGTATCTTTATAGAGACAAATGTTCACCAATTCCTTTTGAAAATACGAGATATTAATCCTCACACATTCCATTATAAGGAAATCATGCTAAATTAGCCCAGTAATTACAAATTGTGAATTATCTGGTCAGCTCTGATAGATGGGAGCTTGAAACACTCTTGACCTTAAATACCTCACATATTTCTCAGCATTTTACTTATAGCACAATTGCATGGAATGCTGTGGGAAGAAGATGCCTATAGATGTACATTCTTTAGTTATTTTGCCGTTTTTTCACTTACCAAAACCACAGAACTCTTCTCAAGATGCCGCGACCACTTTCAAACCTCCATGTGCATAAATTAGTGGTGCTGCATAAGGCAGCCCTAATTTATGCACTCACTACAGACCCAATTAGTTCCTGTGTAGCAGAATGCCAAACAGATTTCCCCAATAAAGCAGAACATATCACATCTAATATTTATATAGAACGTCGAGCTTTAACTCTGTCACTTTGTGTCACCAACTCCAGACTTTTAAAAAGGAATTCTGAATCAGCAGGGACACCTTCCACTATCCCAGGCTGCTCCAAGCCCCGTCCAACTTGGCCTTAGGCACTTCCAGGGATCCAGGGGCAGCCACAGCTGCTCTGGGCACCCTGTGCCAGGGCCTGCCCACCCTCACAGGGAACAATTTATTCCCAATATCCAATTGAAACCTCCCCAGTGATGGAGGCTCTGTGATCTCACCCTCCTCCTGCACAGAGCAGGAGGTGCTACCTTGCTGTCAGGGACTCAATATCTTGATCATTCTCTTGTTAATATTTGAATCTCTCCCAGCCCAGCTGGTTTCATCCCTTGGTTAAGGCTGAGACATGCCCGAGCGCTCGCAAGCTGAGGCTCCATCAGGAGAGCTGAGAGTGACAAGAACTGGGAGAAAATAACCCCAAAAGTGGTGATGACATTTGTGCCTCTGCTATTTCTCACTCATGCTGGGAAGCAGAAACCCTGCCAGACATCTGTGTGCTGTGCTGATTCTGCCTCAGCCCCTCTCTCTGCATTTATAACTCACTCAAGGCATCTCCCACGTATTTATTTTGTCAAGTTTTGGCTACCCTGGTGCCGAGAGCATCACGGAGGGCACCAGGGACCACAGCAGGTTGGCCAAATCCTGGGAAGGTTTAACTGTGCTCAGGTTGGCACAGATAAATCTCAGCCAAAATATTGACATAAAGCAATGCTGTGCAGATAACCAACACCAGTGTAAACCACTGTGAAGTGGACCATAAACTGATAAAGAAATCAAGTGAAATGGGGAACTGCTTCCCTGCATCCTCTCTGAGAAGAGTAATTTAAGATACTGCTGTCCCACATGAAATATGCTCACAGAGGCTCTGAGCAAAGCCACGCCTGATGCACAGTGGCAGCCTAAAGTGCACTAAAGTCACTTCACATGACAAGGAAATAATTTTTCACCTTTCGGGCATTTATTTCAAGCAGATTAATCAAAATGAGCCATTTTGATTTTCATGGATATCTAAATTAGTTTAACTCTATCACCTAACACCCTCTATTCAAGACTCTTATAAGAAAGTTTAAATTATTATATAAAAATTTTAGAGTAGAATAACAAAAAAATCCCATTATTTTTACAGCTCTAATAAGAATCCAGATGGGTAAAATGATCCACATGCAGTAGAGTTGATCCAGTGAGTGCTCACATTTTGCATCCCACAAATCCCTCCCAACCCAAAATGATCCAAAATCCTGGATAAACACCACGCATATTTTTGCTCAGGTATGTTTTGGTGTAAGTGTACAACTCTGCAATGAAGTTTGGCATTCTTTAAGCAGAGGGCAGTATTACATCAGGAAATGGTTATTAAAGTTACCTGCAGCACAGCATGCAAGAGAGATTACAGCACTGCACTTTAACAGACACATTCCAGGTAACTGATTTTATGGATAGATAAAGTTTCAGAAACTACAGCTATATTCAATTATGACAGAAAATTATGGATAGGAGAGCACTGCAGCCTCCCACCACACTTTGCTAAGAATAAAAAAAACCTTCTTGTCAATCCATTGTTTTACTTTGGCCAAGTCCCTTTAATCCCAGGGCATTTTCCCTTCTCTCCTCATCGTATGGCCAAATTAGCAGCTCATGAAATATAAATAGAGCAGCTACTCTGTCCATTTATCCTCTAAATCCATGTGTTCTCCCATCCCTCCTGGACCTGGCACTGCAATCCACTAACAGGAATAACTCCTCTGAGTATCCTTTGGTGCTCTGGTCCTTCTGCAATCCCCAAGCACTCTGCTGCTGCTGCCCCTCTTAATGGCAAAGTGGGAGCTGAAAACCCAGCCAGGAGATAACATTCCCCAGCAAAGGCTCAGCCTGAGAACTTTTCCTCCTGCTTTGACATTCGTGTAACATTCAGAGGCCTCTTGCTCACGCAGAGCTGTTCTTCTCCACCAGCCAAGCACTTCAGATGGGAAGAATTATCTATTCCTCGCTGACATCTTCAACTAAATGGAACATTTAATTAATTTGGTCCTAGGCCAGTCTGATCTCTTGTGCTCGCATGAAGACGAGCACGACTTGCAACTCTCTGGCACCGTTTCTTCTCCTCCTCCTCCCCCTCAAAAGGAACTTTAGTTGTTTACAGAATAGAGACAAGAAAATCCAAGCTGCTACAGTGACACATCATTAGTTAAAAATACACCACAGCATAAAGAGCTTTAGTGCCGAGAGCGCATCCGAATGCGGAATTACACGAAAATGGCTTAGGAAGGAAAATGAAAGTCATCTGGAAAGTGGTGATTTCTTCTGCTACAGGCTGGAACAGAACAAAAAAGACTGCAAGCACTTTGTGTTACTGCAGAAAGCCAATTCTAGCACAATTAACCAAGTTGAAAATACAGTACAAAGGGTTATAAAAACACTTGAGATATAACTCTAAAATGCAGATGGTAAACAGAGGGCATGAAGAGGGGAGAAAGGTCTCAAAAGATAAAAAGCAAATCCAACCCCACAAGTGCAGGTCCCTGGCCAGAGCCAGCATAACCAGCTCAGAGAATGTGACCTGTGCCTTGCAGCAAGCTGCAGGAAGCACTGAAGACCCAGAGCTGGAAACGCAGCAGAGATGGCAGAAGCTCCTGGGGAGGTTCCCCATGCAAAGCCCAAAGGCAGCGAGCCCCGCGCGATGAGCTGGGGCTGCAGGCACAGCACGGGGAGCCAGGCTGGGCCCAGCCCCAAAGCACAGCAGCTTCCAGAGCTGAGAACTCCCCGTGACACAGAAGCAGCACAGCTCCTGCCTGAGGCTGTTGGTGATGCTGCCTCACGACCCTGAGCTGCTGGGGACTCTCGGCAGAGGAAGGAGAGAGCCCAGGTTGACATCTCAGAACAGAAATATGGGCAGAGACCCTCTGAAATGAACCACTGACACCTTGGTTTGAAACAGAGTTCAGACTAAAAGAATTAATTGAAAACCAGCAGGTGAAATGTAATCAGGTAAGAGCATCTGTACAACACCTGCAGAAAGGTTTGGGTGGGAAGGGACTTTAAATCACATCCAGTGCCACCCCTGCCATGGCAGGGACACCTTCCACTGTCCCAGACTGCTCCAAGCCCCATCCAGCCTGGCCTTGGACACTCCCAGGGATGGGACAGCCACAGTTCCTCTGTGCCAGGGCCTCATCATCCTCACAGGGAAGAATTTCTCCCTTATTGACCAATCTTCCTCATCTTCCATCAACGGACATTGGAGCGAGGCGGTCCCAAGAACACCCAAAGCATCTGGAATTCTTGAAAGCTGAAGATCAGACTTCAGCAGTCTGAAGATCTTGATGCATAAAAAGAAGTTATGAACAATATATTCCTGCAGCTGTATCAAAAGGAATTACCAATGTGAGACCACCAATAATGAGGCTCCAGGGGTGCAACAAAGCACAGCCCACTGCAGCTTCAGTGCTGCCAAAGAAGTCACCAAGAAAAAGTGAGAGAGATGCTCCAGTGACATTTTAAAGGGAGAAAAAAGACCAGAGGTAGCTCCAATCATCAGCCTCTGATGAGGTGTTTTAATTCTAGGATAACAGACTGTGGCAAAACCTAAATAAAAACAAAGAAAATCAGGACACATCTGTTCAGCATGAAAACAGGGCTTTTCCCAACCCCTGTCTGCTTCCTGTGGAAGTAAAAAAGACTTCAAGGACTGTGCTGAAGATAAGATCTCCTGTATCAAAGCAGGTGATAGAGTAGAATTGTGATAATTCTTGTGGAATGAGAGGAACAAAGATTAAGAGGAAAATGAGGAAATAAGAGATCTTTGAACCACTTTGAAGTAGGGCACCACAAAGCTGATCCAAATTCCCATTAACTTCAGCAGGGCATGAAATGCAGTTTACTGCCTGTGTGGCTCCATGTTCTGGAAATTCCAATAGTGGGCAATTAAGCCCTTGAAATACAGGGATTCCAGGGAGGGACAAGCACCACACGACTCTGCAAGCTCAGAGCTGGCAATGAGTCAGGAGCACAGAGGAAAATACGGATCTAATAGGAACATGGGAGAGAACTGATGGCCAGGAGCTGTTTCACGTGAAGGGGAATGAAAATAGTGGCTGCGAGACTGAAGTGATAACTCCTAAAAGGTTTAGAAGTGGCGAGGGAGCTGAAGTGATGAGAAAAGAGCAGAAGGAATTACAGACTGGAGACAAAAAGTGAGTCATGTTCCAATTCCTTCTTTCTGCCACATGGTGTATTGAGGACAGCTGCCACTCAATAAGTCCTAAAATAACATTTTACTAGAAAACTTTGAGCAGGGCAGTTGCACTACGTCACCTCTACAGATCCCTTCCAAATTCCAACAAAAACCACCAGAACTTGCAACATGGTACGTGAAGATTAATCATTTAAAAAGGGTATTAAGAGAAATCAAAACAAAAGATACATTTCCAAGTAAGGAGATAAAGGTGTTGCTCTTAAAACAGCATAAACAGGAACAATGTTCAGTTTGAATGAATTAAGCAAACCAAAACCATCTGATTTTCCTTCTCAATAAGGACAACTGTGATCCTGACAAATTAAGACTCAAAATTCAAAGAAAAACAAAACTTCAAAATTGACCCTAAGGACTATTTCTCCTCCCTTCAGCTGGCAGATGGATCCTTTGAAGCAATGCATCCAAGCAATGCATGGAAGTGCCAAACACTTGGGTTGGAAAAAGGGATGCAAAGTTTCGCCTAAGACCAACATAAAGACAGAGAGACCAGGGAAACATTTCTTTAATGCCTTTCTGCAGAATCACATTTTTAATATTTTTATTGATAATAAAGAGGGTGCCAAAATCTCTTCTAGCAAAGATTAGACTGAATATTTTAATCTGCAAAGCAAAGGTTAATCTCAATTATAGATTTCCTGAAGAACCTTTGTTTCTGTTTGAGTTGCTGATTTCTAGGTATCAAATCTTTTTAAAAGGAGGAGTAAAATCAAAGTGTGCCACAGTGAACCATGAGGGGTTGGCAGCATCAAGTGTTTCATCCAGACATTGCTTTAGTTTGGGGTTTCCTAATTTTTAGCCACATTTCTCAGTATCACAGAATCTCAGAATGATTTGGGGTTGGAAAGGACCTTAAATCCCATCCAGGTCCACCCCTGCCGTGGGCAGGGACACCTTCCACTGGCCCTGTTCAACCTGGCCTTGGATCTGAGCAAATAATTTAATGCCACTGGTGCAGCATCCAACCTGGCAGCACTAATTCCATGTGTCACAATTCCAGCACCCAAACAAACCTCCGTGTTTGCCAAATTAGCATTTTTTGCCTTATGAGGACGTGGGTTAAGGGGCACGAGAGATGCACAGTCAGTACACCTCATTTCCATCTGCAAAGTAAATGTTTAATATTCCAGGAGTCAGAAATTAATTTCCTAAATGTTAATTGATGCCATTTCAAATCGCTGAGGGCACGTTGAAGGCATTTCAAATGGGAGAAAAGGGATCTGATAGCAAAGAAGCCATTTCAGTAATGGTCAGAGCCACGGCCATCCTTCCTGCCCCACCTGCAGCAAGAAACACTCATTAAAAACCAAGTAAAATGGTGGAGTTCAATGTGACTAAAATCCAACCATCTCCAACCGGATTTTGTGTCCTTCACTTGAGGACAGAGCTGCTTTTAGGGGTGTTTCAGGCTTTTTTTGGATTTGGACCATGGACATCACTGATGACACAAGCGGAGGCTGTTCAAACCACTCAGCCCCTCACAAGCACATCCTTAAATAACTCAAATTATTAAATATTCCAAATTATTAAAAGGAAAAATAACTATAAACCCCCCCAACTGATCTGCAGCCCCAGAGCCCAAGCAGCATTCCCACAGGGTGCTCTCCTCTTCCAGCCTGCAGGATAAAGTACAGCTCTCCCCTCAGATAATCGATGGAAAAGTGTCAATGCCTGAAGAGCGAGCAGCAACCCAGACTCTGAGGTGTGCTGGGGAAAACACATCTGTCTGGGAGGAGATGGGGACTCTCCTGCTGCAGCACTGTCACTCCAGCATTTTTCAGGAGCTCTACACTCACTTAAGCACCCCTTGAGGCAGCAGCCACCACGAGATCCGGGATGATGGATGCTCCATCTCCAACAGCAAATCCTACTGTGATTTTAATTGAATTCCAGCAGCCATTTTATTTTTTTCCAGAGCCTCTCGACTCCCCATTTCTTCCTTGCTGCCAGTGATTCAGCAGTTTATTCCTCACCACTCTAATCCCTCCATAAGACACTTTCTCATTCCTTTCAAGCAGTGCTTGTGACAGCAGCTACCCATATCTCTGGTGTTTGGGGCTCTCCCTTTTTTTATTAAATAGGAATTTATCTCAGGCACGCTTTGGCTTCCAGGCTCCACCACTTTTCCAGCCATGAGAAGCATCATGAGTTATCCTCACAAAGTACTGGTCCATCCTCTCAGCTCAGCTGATGACAGCGTTGCAGGAATGAAAAAAGGAGACGGAAAACTGGAAACCTGGAGCCCAGAGGATCAGAAACAGGCAGTGACACCTGGAACCTAAGCCAGGAGTGAAACGCTCTTCAGAACATCTGGAAAAATAGATGTTTGCTAGTTACAGGGGACTCCACAGAATTTCCAGCTGGCTATTTGAGTTACTCCCCTAAAAGGTGCAGAAATTCAGTTAACAGGAAAAAAAAAAATAGAGAAAACAAACTGCCAGGACCCACCAGTGCCAGAACCCTCAGAAGCTCCTATCACTCCCTAACACCTTGGAACCCAGGCTGACACATCTTGACCCAGCTGTTTAAGGAAAGACTTAAAACTCAGCCTAGTGACTCTTTATTGTAGTAACAAACAGTTTAAAAACACCATAATTGCTCCTGACCATAATCATCCAACAGCCATGAGCTGTTTATCTCAGAAAAACTAATCCTCAAAGGGTGACCCTCATGTCCACAGCGTGTCCTCAGTCATGGAGAGTGATTGATAAGTTATTCCGAGCCAGCCCACAGAACCACTGGTAGTGGCATTTTATCATCAAAGCTCCTTTGCCCTTAATCAAAGGCTAATTCAACATGAAATCCTTAAATATGGGCTGCACCACGAGATAAAGTTAGCAACCTTGAAAAGGCTAGGAAATGGCAATTTGCACACACAAACACAAGATTTAGAGCTCCCATCATAACCTGCCTCATCAATCACGAGCAGCCGTGGCTTTAACAGGACTATTTCCAGAGTATATTAAACTTCATGACATCTTAACCTTCTTGTAAGGCCACAATAATCTCTTTTACAATATCAAACAAGTGCAGAAGGGCAGACTTGCTTTGTGCCAAACTATTCCTCCTGTCAGATCTCGGAATTAACAGCCCTGCTGCCTCACCAGACCTTCCTTGGGGTCATTTCAGCCCCGTATTCCCACTCAGGGAACACAGACAACACATCTCACACATATTCTGAAAGAAAACACTCTGAAATGCTGGAATGAGGCACATCCCGTGAGCTATTACCCAGTAATTTCCTGTTCTTCCAAAATCTGTTTGCAAGGAAAAGATCTGGCCAAGCACCTGTGACTGAACACAACTTTATCCTAAGTTTTGTTCAAGTATTCATCATGATCTTATGGTGAAAAGTCAAGGCATGAGGACTCCATCCTAAATATTAGTCAAAGCATTGAAACAAAAAAAAGCAACCAAAAAACCCAAATACTCCAAATCTCAAGCCAAATGCAGAGGCTGCAATAATTAATTACAATCCAGCTTCTATCCAAAAGTTGCCATTTCACTCTGCTGCAAATTAGGATGTTCTCTCCCAGCTCATCCTCTAAAAACCACAACTTAATCCACCATAAAATGGCAATTTTGGTGATTCAGTTTATCAAATTACTGTAAAACAACTGATTCTGTTTTAATTTGTGGGGGTTTTTGGGTAGCATGAGGAACCCAACTGATAAGGGGAGAAGGGAGCAGCCAAGGAAAGGGAGGGCAGAGACGCACAGAAGGTGAAAACTGGGAGAAGGGAGTCAGGCTGGGAGGGAAGGGGGAGATGATAAAGAAGGGAAGAAAGGACACAGCAGATTTTCAGAGGATTAGAAAAGAGTAGGAGGACATGGTGGCAGACACAAATGACAGTGAGGAGCCAGGGAAGGAGGACAGTTTGGGATCCTGGGAAGCAGAAGGATGCCTGGAGATCACAAACAACCCTTTGTCTTTGAAGGAGGGATCTAAAAATTCCATGTTGGAGGCAGTGAAGGGCCCATCCAAGTGATCCTCTTACACACTGACCCCCAGCACTTCCAGCTGAGCCTGTTCCCACCTGGAATGAGCAGCAGAGCCAAGCAGCCAAGAGCTGCCAGACACAAACACCACACACCAGCCAAAGGGGAAGCTGCCAGTGCACAAACCCCGTCCCAATCTTGTCAAACCATGCCCTAAACCCAGCTGCTTTGCAGACTTTGCTCACCAGAATCTCCTTTTCCAGAGCTCTCACCCGGCACATTCAGCTTTAGGACATTTCTCCAGCACAACTGTACATTGTCTGCTGGTAATAATTCTAATTAAAATTACATTCCGAGCCTGGTTGTGGAACACAAAGCACAGATGCTACAAACTCGAAGAGCACTGCTGGCCTGTCACTGTTTTAATTAGCTCAACAGGTAATCAAATAGAATTTTGTAATTATACCACAACAATGCACAAATGTTTCCTTTCAAATCCCTACTTCTGGAGTCACTTTGGTCACCAACAGCCAGTTCTGAGTCACAAGATCAGAAGAAAAACCCCAAACTTGGCTCCTCAGGGCCTGGCTTTGACTCAGCAAGGCCCACGTGCTGCTGAGGAGCGTGGGATAGAAAATCCTGCCCTCCCCCAGAGATGAAATATGTATAAAAGCTGAATCTGAAGTCCTCAAAGGTGTCATTTTGTCGAGTACAGCAGAGTGTGTGACCACTCTTCCCTAAAGAACGCGCTGTGCTCACTCCTGGAGAGCGCAACGCCGGATCCCGAGGTTGGCCGCCACTGGGGCAGGGGCAGACTTCAGACACACCAAGTTCCCTGCTCAGGACATCTCAGCAGCCTGGATGACACTGCTGTTGCCACTCCCCGCTTCCCACACACCCCAAGAACCCAATTCTGCCTTGTGGTGCCATTCCCAGACCTAAACATCCCACAGGGCATCGCTGACCTTTTCATGGCTCACATTCACCAAGTGCTTCCCCACAGCAGCTTTTATTTTATTTTATTTCTCCTGGAGAAAAGGAGACTCAGAGGTGACCTCATCCCTCTCTACAGCTCCTGAAAGGTGGTTGAGGTCAGGTGGGGCTCGGTCTCTTTCTCCAGGCAGCAACTGACAGAACGAGAGGACACAGCCTCAAGCTGCACCAAGGGAAATTAAGGTTGGATGTTGGGAAAAAGTTTTTTACAGAAAGAGTGATAAAGTTCTGGAATGGTCTGCCCAGGGAGGTGGTGGAGTCACCATTCCTGGATGTGTTTAAAAAAATATTGGATGTGGTACTCGGTGCCATGGTTTAGTTGAGGTGTTGGGGCATGGGTTGGACTCGGTGACCTTGAAGGTCTCTTCCAACCCAATGATTCTGTGATTTCAAATCCCCCTTCACTCCCAATGCCAGAATGGAGGCATTTAACCCAAATTCCAGTCACATCCCCACTAATGAGGAGTGTTTGCCCAATATTTAGGTGGCTCTGCAAACAGAAAGCAATTTCCATCTCCCTGTCTGGAGTGGTGTCAGCATTTGCAAGCCATTACCAGCGTGCACAGAACTGTCTGCTCCAGTCCTCCACATTTCCTATCAAACTGGCATTTAAGGATTTGGAATGCAGAACACAAGGCTGCAGCCTAAAAATAATATCCTGAGATTTGATCCTGCACTCCTTATTCAGGCTCAATTAATCAAGGTTGCCTAACTCTTCAGAAGTACTTTTCATCAGCAGATTGAAAACACTTCCCACGTGAAATGGGGATCAGCATCTCCTTTTTACTGTGGGGAACCTGAAAATGAGATTTCACCTGAGAAGGAGCTCTGAGGCTAATTTAGGAGTACTGTCCAAAGGGATGAGGAGTCCATTATTCAAAGTTATCTTTTATATTAAGAAATAAGCTTCTCCTTTCAGACCACTAGAAAGACTAGAAAGTGATCTATCACAGAATTTCTCATGCTGGCTTTGAAAGCCTCACACCAAGACAGCACACTCCGAAAGAGCCAGGCTGAATGAGAATATTTACTTGATCTCCATCTTCAGTTTTCATTGTAAACATCACCCAGGACTACAGAGAAACTCCCAAGAATTAAGAAATTAAATATTTTTTGTCAGAAACCATCTGTAACCTCTCTGAACAGATACAGTAATAACATCTAAAACTGAGGCAACACTCCTTTTTCAAATAATTGTAAGCTCTGAAAACATCTTGTTCTCCTTTGGAAACAACATAATTCATACTTAAAAGCACGTTGGAAAAAAACCCCTCAAGATAATTTCAGGTTCTATAGAACAAAACCCACCTCTCCACTAACAATATTGATTCCCTTTGACATTCAAACTGAGAGGCCATTAAGAAAATTTGAGTTTCAGAAACGCCACAGGTTTTTTTTGACTAATTCAACTGCAGAGTCAATCATTCAATGATTAATTAAACACTGAGTTTGAAAATCTCTTGACAAGAACAATAAGAGCCTAACCAGAAAAAAAAAACCCTGAAACATTATTGATAAAAAGATATCGATATCCTTTTATAAAAGATTCATTCTATAACTTCCATACATCCTGTTAAATATATATCATTTCCAATTTTCCATTTGCAATAACAGCTGAAGGCAAACTCTTCCACGTTTTCCACAAGCCTTCCAATGCAGAATTGCATAAATGCAATATATACCCCCCTAAGAACTTCAATGCACACTCACATGTTCTTTTAAAAAGGAAAATCAAAACCCCCTGTCAGGGCACAGAGAAACCCCAGGGCAGGTTCTTCACAGCACAAACAATGCAAAGAAGATTCTGACACTCAATGCAATGATTTTACAAATAAAGAGACATTTACACCAACACATCAGAATTAGGATTAAAGAACTCCTACCTTCTCCAGTGCATGATACGTAGACTTCAGTCAAATTTCCAGTACCTGAAAGGAGAAATGCACATGGAAGGTTGGTTATACTGCTATTTGAAGGCACTAAATTAATTCTTGTTATTGTTAATTTGTTTTGCAGAGAACGAGGCTGCCTTGGATTACTTTTATTTGCTATTTTTAAAGTGTCACGAGCCAAAAGCAGTAACCTGCTCAGATCCTTTTCCACTGCTTGATTCAGTTCCCCCCAATCCATGAGGTCTCTTCTCCAAAACCCCCAGCCTTGATGCTCCATTCCTCACACCCTGGGGGGGTTCAGCCTTTCCACCTGGCACTACTCAAACCTTATTTTTTCCACCTGTGACTTCACTAAAGGCTGAAACTCTTCCACTGATAACTCAGGGCAGCTCTCAGCTGACAACAAACCAACCTAAACTCCACAAAAAAGGCTGAAGCAGAACCATTTCCCACTAGATCATCCAAACCACATGCTAATAACATCTGAAATAATAGGGAAAAATGGGAAGCTTGTTCAGTACATGCTTTAAACATAGAGCTTCACATGTTTGGGAGCCGGGGATGGGTCACTCAGAGAACATACGGCGATGGAGATGATGTTTATGAAACCAAAATTCAGTGAGCACCAGAAACGCAGCAAAAATAATATAATATAAGGAAATACAAGCTTTTTTTTTTTGCACTATCAACGCATCCCAGATAGGAGAGTCAGAAAAAGAAGCCTGACATTTTGCCTGAAGATAAGCACCCATTTCCTGGGCTGTAGCTTGGATTCCAATGCGATATGAGGAACTCACAACCAGAGGACAGCCCTGCTCCTGTAATGCAGTTGCTACTGAAGTCCCTGAGAATCCCTGAAAATTAGATATCGAGAAGAAATTCCTCCCTGTGAGGGTGGGGAGGGGCTGGGATGGAATTCCCAGAGAAGCTGAGGCTGCCACTGGATCCCTGGCAGTGCCCAAGGCCAGGCTGGACGGGGCTTGGAGCAGCCTGGGACAGTGGAAGGTGTCCCTGCCCATGGCAGGGGTGGCACTGGGTGGGCTTTAAGGTCCCTTCCAACCCAAACCAGTCTGGGATTCTGTGGAGACAGAAGGCTCCTACACCACATTCTGTGCTAGGGAATTGCATCCCTGGTAGCCTCAAGGAATATTTTGCCTTCATTTATCACGGGTGTACCACTCCCATCCATCAGCAGCTTTTAGCGAGGCCATGGTCTGACATCTCCCAGCCCCAGAGTTCCACCCATGGACCAGCTCCCTGTGCTTTGCACAACTCTGTTTTCCACCTGGATCTGCTGGAGGGAAGAGCTCCCTTCCAGTTCAGGAGACCTGGAGGGGAACAGGTGGGATCCAGCCCCAGCCCCGGGTCTGGGAAAGCTTTTCCACATAAAAACAGGCTCGAGGCAGGCAGAGCCAGATGGAGCCCCACTGAAGTGAGCACAGCGCTGGGGAGAGCGGGTAAATATTTGACATTCAGAGCTGCACTAATTAGACATCAAGAAGAAACGAAAGGTTTTGTACCAATCAAAATATTACTCTATTTACTGTAACTGTTCAACTCATCACTTCAGTCAGGCAAAGTTGGGGAGAACAACTTGCACAAGTTAAGCAACGCTCCAACACCAACGTCGCTACATATTTTTAGACACCTCTGAAGCTGTGGCTGCTGAAAACAAAGAAAAAAAACTTGCAGTTTTTGACTTTGCAAAGCCTGATCTCCTCAGCAGGGCGAGATTTTGAGCCCACCCGGCTCCCAAGCAGCCCTGGACTCCCGTGGGCACGCGGGCCCCAGAGCCAAGGCACGAGAGGTGTCCCACGGAGCAGCTGCCACACACAAACTTCAGGGCTGCGCTTCCCCGCGCTCTGGGCTTTTGTTTCTCCACCCCTTTTTGTTTCTCCGTCCTGTTCTGCGCGCAGAACCGAGCGCGGGGGGCTTTTTTTGGAACTTACGTGGGAGACTCTGGATCGAATCTTCGTTTTTCTCTTCCCCCACGCCCCCAGCGAGTGCAGCTACTACGAAGCTCATTCCTGCTTTCCCCTGCTGGAGCTGCTCACGTCGGGTGGGCACTCACTCAAGAACAAACCTTGTCTCCCATCTGCCCATGGAGTATTTGGATGCTTCATCATGCTGGGGTAGAAGGAGCAGGTGACTGGCTGAGAAACCTCTACATTCTGATTCTGTCTGCTGAGCAGATCAAGCCAGCAGCACGTACCTACTCAAATCCCTCAGAAAGTGCAGGTTCCAACAACAGGAACACTTTCATGGACAATTTCTGGAAACGCTCAGCCTTGGCAGAGAGATATTGACTCAAACAAGGGAGGAGGCACGTTCAGAATGTCCTGCTTTCAGCACAGGATTTCATCCCACAGGAATGGCAAGATGCTCTTCACAAAACCTGCAGATTTGGTGCTCAGGTGGTGACCTGGCAGTGCTGGGTTAATGTTTGGACTCCTCTTAGAGGGCTTTTCCCACATTTAAAATTCTGTGCTGGAGATGGCGATTAAACTAACTGTACATTATCCTCACCAGCAGCACTGAACCTGAATTTTCAGGCTGGAAAACCTAAAGCATTTAAATTGCATTCCCCCCAGACATCAGCAGTGCCCAAGCAACTTTACTGAATAATAAAGAAACCTCCCCCAGCCTGGAGGGTTTGGCTGCAGCTTCCCAGGAATTCAAACACACCCCTTCATCCCAAGTGAAAAACAACCTGGAACAGGGACTGAGGGGAACAGACTGTGCTCCCTCCCTCAGGTGGCACTACGGAAGACAGCACACTAAAAACTGAATTTAGCAGGTTCAGTATTTTCTGCATCCCTTGTCAACAGAAGGCTTTGAAAAAAAAAAACTTCAGAACACGGAGAGGAAGTTGTCTCCAAAGGAAAAGGCAACAACACTCTTTTAGTGCAGCTCCCCAGTCACCACTGCAGTCGTTCCTGAAGCTGTAACTTCCAAAAAAACCTAAAAAGAAACCCGGGTTTGTGCAAGCCTCATTTCATGTAAAGGAACAGCACATACTTCAAGGGGGAGAAAAAAAACGACTTAAGGAGAGAAAATAAAAATAGAGAGGATTCATTTCACAGCAATACTGTGTATTTGCACAGAAAAATTCCACCTTTTGTTTGTGGAGGCAATTCTTTGGGAGCTGGCAACAGGGAGCACTGATGAGAGCCTGGAGAAGTGCTGATCTCTCATCTGCTGCCAGCAGAAATCCATAGACTGCACTCCGAGTTCATATTGACACAAAGGGATGCGCACTGGGCTGAGTGCAGCATTCCCAGGGAAACCCGAGGTGCATTTCCCACCTGGAAGTTTGTTAGCACAATATGCAGATCCTGCCAGTCCTAACACACCTCTCCTCAGGGCACCTGGAGATGGGGCTGCAGAGAGGGGTGATGCTGCTTCCCTGGGGGAGGAGACCAAGCCCAGGGCAGGAGCATTGCTGAGCATCAGGCTGGGATTCCTCAACCCAAAATTCTTCCTTGCTCACTTCAAGCACACAACAACAACCCATTTGCTGATTATTTTCGTCTTTTTGCTGTCCCTGGCTCTGTTCTGGGTTTAGGTTTATGGAATCAGCCTCCTCTGGCACTGTTTTGCATTGCCTGCCAAACCACAGACTTGTCCTGACTTCCAGACTCACTGTTTTCAAGGAAGACTAAATAAGAAACGATGAGATTTTGCATCTCTGCTTCACTCCAGGAGCCCTCAGACTGCAGATTTGTCTTTATCTCAACCTGCCCCACGCACTGTAAAGAGCTTTTCCTGCTCTTCTTTTCCACCATGAACATCCAAACCTTCCACACAATATTCTTCACTTAAGCTAAAGGAACACAAGAACCACAGTCCCGTGGACTACAGGCTTATTAATAAATGTTAATAAATAATCGAGTGCATCTGAACCTGCTCTTGCTTCTCCTCATTTCCAGCAGCCCTCGGGAGGAAAGCTGCTCCCTGCTCTGTTGCCATCCCTATCCCTGCTCCTGGAGGACATTCCTGGGACAAAATCCACGCCCACCCAGCTCTGCCCTACCCCTGGCTCTGCTGCTTCTCAAAACAAAGCCAGAGGATGTTAACTGTGAATTTTTACCACCTGGATCAGCACCCTCCCCCAGCTGCAGCCCAGCCCTTCCCCAGCATCCCTGGCTTTCCTCCTGCTCACCAATTCCAGCAGTGTCATCCACACACCGGATTGATTGTGGGAGCTCAAAGGAACAGACGCAGTTTTCTGGAGCTGAAATATAAATCCCATGTGCAGAAGCATTTCCTGTGCATTTAAACACTGTTTAGTGAGTCAGCCAAAATCATTCTGCAAGTGTCATCTATCTCCTGAAGAGAAAACTCCAGCAGCCTGATCCCCAGCACAGCTCTCCCCGGCACTGAAGGCTTTAACTTCCAAGCAAAATGCTGTCAAAATAGAGATCTCATGTGGTTTATTCTAACCAAAAAAATAAATATCTCAAACTCTTATTTGGTGTCATCAAGAGGGGATGAGCGTTACAAATTCACATTGCATTTTCAGGCTTTACAATTCCATTTGTTCGTTGCCATTTGCTTCACAAATGACAAGAACACGGAGATTTCTCTGACAACCTCTCCAAAGAATTCTGGTCTATTATCGATATGCAGCCGTGCAGGTCAAAGGGATTCACCAGCTGATTCCCAAATGGAACTTGCAAGGTGCATAACCCTTAAAATTGTCTTCTACTGCTTAAAATGGGTTTTCCTGCTTCATCAGAAGAACTTTACTGACTGCACAGAGAAGAGGCACCGGTTTGAAAGATGTTCTCCCAAAGCTGTTTTCCCACAGAGATTCAGGTGGAGAGTCCACAGATCAGGAAAAAGCCCAGGATAACTCCTGGAGGCTGCACTAGGGGAGGATGATGTGTTCATCACCTTCCTACTTTAAATGCAGAGTAATGACACAAATTAGATTGGTTTTCATTGTCTGAGCGATGCCTCTGTCTCTCCAAACTGCTGATTAAGAGATCCTTTCCTCATTTGCATAGAGCCCATCAACTTCCCTGAGGTTATTGCAGCTGAACTTGTCAGGCTCTGGTGACACAAAGGGACAATTCTGACACAGTCACTTTCGGGGCTTGTGGTTTTTCCCTACCACCATAAAAGGTCTTCATTTCATTCTCCAAGCAGCAGAAGGGGATGGGTTGTACCAGCTCCTCTCTGAGGAAACAACCACATTTTAGTCACCGTCGCCACGCTGCAGGTTTATCACCTTAATTTTCATGAGGTGTCAGTGTAGCAGCTCTAAAGCTGCACGAGACCCAACTTCACTCCTTGTCCTCAGGCTGTGTGAGCTCCCCAAGCCATCCCCAGCCCATGCTCTGAGAGAATCCCATCACAGCCCTGCAAAAACCAATGAGATCTTCTAAAACTTTTGTGTTTCTGGACTTTTTGCTTGGCCAAAGCCTGTCTCAGTGCAGGAATGCTGTCCAGTGTCCCATCTTGGCATGAGAGCTTCAGCAGAACTCAACCAGCTACACCTGCCAGGCAAGGGAGGGCACCAGCAGCTCCCCTTCATTTCTTGTTCCCGTCACTCCATTGTATTAAATGGTTTCTTACTGGGATTGCAGGGCCAGGAGCAAAAATTGTAAGTCATCAGAAATCTCTCTAATCACCTGCAACCAATTACAAAGCACCAAACAGGAAAGGTCACTGATAAAAAAAGCCAAATCAGGCACTGGGTAATTAACGTCTACACAACACATAATAATGAGCAGCCCTGGCAGTGCGTTTCCCAGGTTTTACCATTCAGGTTTTATCTGAGGTGACAATTCCGTGCTTATTTGCAAGCCAAGGTTTGCACTTTCCGTCCCCTGATTGCTGTAAACGAAGGCCTTAAATATTTACTGCTAATAAAACATTTCCAACTTTTAGCAAAATTATCTTCCAGTACTCAGCAGTGAGATTTTTATGACCTTCTGTGGTGAGGAATCATCTTGTGCAGCGAGATAAAATGGATGCACGCCCACAGCCTCTCCTCGCTGGAGCTGCAGCTCCACCACCATTAAATTGTTTGTTTTGCTTCTTCTTAATTTGTTCCTTGTCCTTGCAAACCCGAAGACATTTCAGATCGCCCACATCCTCCCTCAACACCATGTTCTCCAAAAAAACAAGGTCTACTGCCTTCCAAGTTGGCTGCTTTGAAGAATTGCTGAGAAGTTGCACAAGTAGGTCAGGCGGTGCAGAGACGCGGGGAGGCTGCAGAGGGGTTTGAAGTTGAGCGTGGCCACAGCAGCCACAAAACAGACACTTCCCGGTGCTCAGCCCCACTCTTTCATGTGGAAAAGCAACAGGATGAGTAAGAGATGTAAGCTCAGTTCCACCAGCACGGATCAAAGCTGGCTGAGCAGAGACGTGACAATGGTAACACCAAAAAAATGAAAACCAAAGCTTGAAACCCTGGATTAGAATGTCCCAAAAGTTTGCAGGTTCTCAACAAAACCTGGGGGGTGTTTGGGGTGAGAGGCTCGCCCCAACAGTGCCTCAGCACAAGTAGCATTTTTCTTTTTAAGTTTTATTTTTTTTGAAACTCATTATCTTGGGCAACAAAGGGGTGGGGCTGAAGTTTCACTGCTGTATTCCTATTTATTAATGCTCTAAAACCAGCAGAGGCTCAGTAACACCGGAGTCTCACCAAGAGCCCTGGATAAAGCCAGGAGACCAAACGCCCCACTGGAAAGGGAGTGGATATCCAAGAAAACCTCTACCCAAACTTGAGAAAAAACTCTTGTTTTTTAAAAATTCTGAATTATAACTGAATAAACTGTTGCCTTCTCAAGCTTTAAGACAATTATTTAGCACGTCCTGGGTGCCACTAAGGAAATCTGGGAGCAATACCCACAAAAGCCACCTTGACACTAAGAGCCAGCTGGAAAAGGTGATAATATACAGGAATCTGAGAGCAGGAAAATCATACATGAACTACCAAAAATATCAATATTTTTACCTTATTCAGCTGCTCTAAGCAGTGAACACAGAGGAGAGCAGGTAAGTGTCATAAAATTGACATGGCAGCAGCAAAAGCCTCCCAAAAACCTTCCCAAAAGCAGGAGAATGTCGGTGGTGACTGGGGTGCAATAAACCTCCCTTCCCTGCAAAAAGCATCCAGGATTTCTTGGGCACAGCAATTCCATCATTAATCAGCAATCCATGCTAGGAAATTGTACCTCAGTCAAAGATTTCTTCCAGAGGATTCATAAAATACTCCAAAATATTGCAAAACTGGCAATAAAATACAACCTTTTCTAAGGTAAGTTCCTTCTAAATTATGGTTTATAAATGAAGCCATTGATACATCCAAAAATCTCAGTATTTTGGAGCAACAGACAGCAACTAAAGGTGAGTTCAAGCCCAAAACCTACAAGGAGGAACAAATCCAGACAGGAAAAGTTTTTAATTTGTTATTTCCACCAGCCCATCTGAAACAAACCAGGAAGGTGGCAGAGATGGGACTGTCCTTCATGTGGGACAAGTATAAGACAAAAAAATCCATTTATTTAGTCTAGCGCCATCCATTTAATGCACAAATCACATAATTTGACAAAAACCAGACAAGTCTGAACAACGAATCTCAAATACTTTCAAAACACTCTCTAAACCCAAGAGATTTTAGTGAAGGCCACGTGTATTTATCACCCACAACCAGCACACTCTAAATATTAACTCTAAAATCACAGGAGCTTCATGGACAGAAGCAAATTGCTCCCTTCAGATTTCTCCCAATTTAACTAACACTGTCTTCCCGAATTTCCACAGGAACCCTAAAAGACCACGAGGATTTTTTTGTCCTGCAGCTCCTTTTCTCATCCCACTCCTGCAGCAACACTCTGCCAAAGAACCAGGGAGTATTTTCTCTACTTATTCCCTCAGAATGAGTTGGTTATGAGTAGGGGAAGAAAAAAAATCCAGAAAAAACCAGGGTTGTAATGCAATCTGTCCACATTCAGAAGCACAGAGAGCCATTAATCTGCATCCCAGTGATGCTGAGCCCTTCCCATACCAACAGCAGAACAAGCTCAGCTCCCCAGCCTCCACATCTGCGAGTAGGGGAAGAAAGCAGTAATTTAGATGGGGAGCTTTTTTGCCCCTCTCCTCTCCCTCCAGGAGTTCAATTATTGCAGCAACATCATGAAGAAGCAGGGTTATTTTCAGGGAAAATTAGAGGAAAATAAAAGGAAATATAATAAGCATAGGATTTGCCAAAATCCCTTCCATTTTTTTGTTTTAATAGATGTGTAAATTACTCTCCTTTCCCTTCATTGTGTTCCACTGCTGCAGAGAGATCAGATCAACAATTTCCCCTCCGGTCTGGCTGTGGGGACAGAGATAATTTGGGTTCTGAAGCAGCCCAGGTGTGTTTGCACCCTCGTGGGCCACACCAGCACCTTCCATGGGGGCTGAAGCTGCTGCACGTGGAGCAACTGAGACATTCCTGGGGCTGTTCAGGGCCAGGAGTTGGACTTGATGATCCTTATGGCCCCTTCCACCTCAGAATTTCTACAATTCCAAGTCCTCGGCTTGTTTCAGTACCAACACCATTAAAAACCATTTAAAAAGCCCAGGATATTTTGATTTTGAGCTGCCCAGCTCTTTTCTGTTCCCAGTGCCTGGCACTCCTGCCTTGATCCTTTGGCGCCTAGTGCTGAAACTCCACCAACTCCAGCAGGAAGAACACAATAATTTTTCCAAGGCTCCCAGCAGCTCCTTTGGCCGGGGTGATGCTTTCTTGAGCTTCCCTGAGATCACAGGGAAGGAGGAGGGCTGGGAATCACAGACTCATTTGAGGATCACAAATTACCCCTCAAGAGCAGCCAAAATCCTGCTCGTGAGGGTCAAAACGGGAACCTGGCAACTGAGAGTCCAAAAATCAGGATAAAAGGCTCGGCCATGCACATTGTGTGGGCAACAGCTCCTGCAGGAGAAACCTGACCACAGGAGCACACAATGGACTGGGCTGGAAGGATCAGCTCGTTCCAACCCCCTGCCGTGGGCAGGGCACACCCCTGAGCCCCATTTTGATCCCACTGGTATTCAGGGGATCCAAGCTGGCTGCAGAAATTCCCTCACAGAGCTGTCAATACTGGCAAAGCATCAGGGATCTCAAAATAAAAGAAATCAAATGAAAAAGGAATTTTGGTTCTAAATGCAAACAACCAAACTTCAAAACCACTTCTGTTTTAGGGAGGGAAACCAGCACAAAGTTGCAATTTATTTCTGACTAAGAAATAGGAATTTTGCTGTTCAAGGTATCTACAGAAAGTATCACCTGATCCAAGAATGCATTTAAGCAAATATGCTGCTTCATAAAGTAATGAGGGCTCTGTGAGATGGTAAAAATCTATTTTTTACATTTCACAAGTGTAAATATGTTGTGTGTATCTTTATAAATATCTCACCTGAAACCAGCTGAGATATTCGGCTTTATCAAGACAAGCACTCAGACACTGGAAACTTTCAAAAATTGAAGGGTTTTTTCCTCCCCTTTGTGCCTGTTATATTTTAAATAATATGTTTAACTAAAGCCTGGGGTCAAGTGAAGCTTAGAGGTAAAGCAGAAAGTCACCAAAAGGTTTTGTTACACCTCCATAAATCAGACTCTGGCTTTAGGTCTGAAGTCTCTGTTACTGCAACAAAGCTGGCCAGAAAGTGTTCAAGAGAAACAAACCTGGGCAGCTCAATGGTTTTTTACAAATATTTTAAGGAGAAGGAAGATTTTATAAAAGTTTTGGTTCTGACAAGTGTATTTGCTTTTCTTGAAAAAAAATAAGTTGGTTTTAGTTTTTCCCTTCTCAAAGCTAAAAAGTTTGAGGATTCAGCAAGTAAACCCATTTTTTTCCTAGGATTTTGGGGTGTTTTAGCCAGTTCTACTAAAAAATGTGCTTAATTTAAAATTCTCATCGGTGTCAAATCAATTTTGCCTCTCACTTTTAATTCTACTGGAATCTCCTGCTCAGAGGTGACACGGACCACCAGGGATCCTGCCAGGACCCAGCTGGAGCCCAGGGCAGCAGCTCCACTGCCCCTCCCCGCTCCTCTTGAAAGAGTCAAGTCCAACATCTCCACCTTCAAAGTCAACATTCTGTCAATACGCTGAATTATTCAGTAGGCAGCTGTTTGACTTGACATTTTTACACAGGTCATAAACTCCCTAATCCACAGAAACCTCAGCCTGAGCCAGCATTCCGTGGGATGAGGCTGCTCAGAGATTCAGCTGCTTGGAATCAGAGCCACAAGCCTGAGGCTCACCTGGCTTTGTAACCATTCTGTGCCTGTTTTGATGAACAAACCCAAATTTTCCCCCACCGACATCTGATAACTTGAATTTGATCACTTCTGCACCACATTAAGGATATTAATTGATCCTCAAAGGCTGAGCAGCTCATGATTTGGGCTGGGCCATCTCAGGGAGAATCTTTTGGGAAAAAACTCCTGGCTGATCATCCCCAGAGCTCTGAGCAATGATCAAGTCACAGGAAAATGGCCCAAGTGTCTAAAAGAAGTTGCTACTTAAGAAAGATTAACTGCTCCTTTTTCTTTTCGGTGTTCTTTTCATAGGCTTAATAAAATGCATGGAAACAGGAATGTGAAAATATAAATATAAACACATACATAGATGTAATAGAATGGAAGGAATTAACCAGTAAATGCCACGGAAGGGAGACACAGGAACACACAAAGCAAAAGCTCCAGGGAAAACCACTATAAAACTGCTTTGCACAGGGTAAATTTTCTTTAGGTACAGCCACTCCAGCCCAGCAAGGGAAATACCTCACTGTGCTTTTGTAGAGTCTGATCAGAGTTAACCAAAATATCCTCTGAGGTTCTGACCAGCTTTAAAACTCAGCTGACCACGGTGTGCTGCTCATGGTTTGCAACCAAAGAGGCAAACAAACCCTAAAGCAGGTCCTACTTAGCCAGACCCAGCTCCAAGATGGTTCTCAATACAAAATAATCCTTATTTCCAACCACAAGGAAACCAGCAGCTATTAGAGACACCTTTTGGGGGGGCAATAGCACCCCAAAATCATCCACAGGAGCCTCACTTTCAGGAAAGCAAAGTATTATCTACATAATAACAACAGTTTTCACAAGGGACCTGCACAGGAGGTATCCAGGTAAACAAATAAAGTTCTGTGCAACAGAGCTCACCAGAGGCACAAACACACAGAGCCTGGCCCTGCCCAGAACAATCCCTCACCCTCAGGGAGACAGATGCTCCCTTCCAGCAAAATTCTTGCTCCACCTCCTTCCTCAACTCCCTCAAGACCCCCAGCACCCCCTGAGAGCTCCCCCAGACTCACCAAGGCCAGGACAGGTCCTGGGAGCCCCTTCTGCTCTGCTGCAGGGCTCAGACCAGCACTGTTTGGGGCTCTCCACCAGCACCGTCTATAAAGAGCTCCTGCAGCCCCATCTCCTCCCCCTGCTCCAGGTGGGTGTCAGCCCCCCCAGCCCTGCCCAGCTGCACCATTAACGCTCCTCATTCCTCCCACAGCACCTGCCTGGGAGTGCTGGGATGGGGAAATGCTCAAAGAGGAGGAAAATGAGTGGAAACGTGGCCCTGATTCCCACTGGTGGCTGAGGTGGGATGGGAGAGGCACCTCCCGAGCTGCTCCCTCAGCCCTACAGGGGATGATCCCACGGCATCGCATTCCTGCCCAAGGGGACTCTGGCAGTGCCGTGCCTGGGAGCTCTCCTGCTGAATGCAGTGAAAAGATGCTCTCCTTCGAGCAGAGAGAAAACCCTTTTAAACTCCGGGGTCTCAGCAGCTGCAGCAAAGCAAAGCCCCTCATTACCCAGGCCCCGGCAGCTCCAGCCCTAGAGGAGACGGGGTCTATCCCATGAGATCTCCTTGGCGCTGCTCAGAATCCCAAATACCCTCCCAGATGTTCAGATTAGAGATCCCCAAATGCCAAGGAAGTGGTCTTGAGCAAGCAGCAGCGTGGGGCATCTCCCTTCTCCACCCCAGCCCATCCCAGCAGGCACATCCCAGAGCCAGGGAGGACAAAACCCCCCAGCTGCAAATCAGAGCCCCTCTGCAATGCTAATGCTCAGAAAACACTGGATTTCTTTTAAAAGGCCGAATTCTGGAGGCTGAGAGGCGGCTGTGGCTGCAAAGTGGAGCCTAAGAGGGGTGATGGAGGGCAGAGGATGGCAGCAAGGGGAACAAAATCATCATCACTAGTGCTGGACATGAAAGCCACCATTGCCCTTGATGGCATCCATAAAGCACACCCTGAGTGGGAATTACTGTAATGGGGTAATATTTTGTGTTAGAGCTGCTCCACCGGGAGCGTTCAGCCGTGCCAGGCACGGAGGTCACCGGCTCACCGGGATTTATCCTCCCCAGACCCAGCCCTGGCACAAATTCCCGTTTCAAGGAAGGGCAGGGTAGGATTAGGAGGCAGAGGAAATATTTTAAAATGGGAAAGGAAAGTTAACCAAACCCATCCCAAGGAGCCCCAGCTTTGCCCAGGCAGCACTTTTGGCCAGACAAACTGTCAGAGGCATCCAAAAGGAGGAAAAGTCAAAAGATTCGCTCTCGACTGCAATTATTTTAAGTGCACATAAATACAGCCCTTTCTTTACCGGCTATAAATAACCCTCCGCAGTTACGTGCTAATTACTCACAATTAAATCGCAGCGTAAATACAGCGCCGCACAAAGATAATCAGATAGTTCCTTGTACAATGTAAATTAATTGATAACGGGAGCTTTACAATTGCAAATTGGAGCGATTACACTCGGAGTGCTGTACCGGCTGTTAGGTGTTAATCTCCGAGTTTTCCCTCCATCCATGGGCAGAAGGTGGGGACTTAATCCCTCCATCCATCCTCTATCCATGGGCAGAGGGATGTGTTACAGGTGGGGAGTTAATCCCTGAGTTTCCCCTCCATCTGTGGGCAGAGGGATGCGTTACAGGTGGGGAGTTAATCCCGGAGTTTCCCCTCCATCCACGGGCAGAAGATGGGGAGTTAATCCCTGAATTTTCCCTCCATCCATGGGCAGAAGCT
>VWZW01002639.1:186101-208563 GCA_013397115.1 Edolisoma coerulescens
TGGGCAGAGGGATGTGTTACAGGTGGTGCCCACCCGGGTGACAAAGGCAGGCAGGAGGTGACAATGCTGTTATTTCCGACGGAATTATCCTGTAATTCCCATCCCTGAGCTATCCGGAACGCTCTCCCCGCTGCTGGTGATAGGACACTTAGCTCTGATTAGCTCTGGAGAGGGAAATTTCCCCAGCCCTCTCTCCCCTCGCATTTCTGATTCCCTCTCCGCTCAGCTCCATCCGGCACTCCATTCACTGTCACTTGTGTGACCGGCTCTGGCTATAAACATAAATTGTCTGCAATTTTACGCCTTCCAAATCCCGGCATTTTTTCATTATTTCGCCAACACGCAGAAGGCAAATCTACCATCTATTCATAAAACAGCAGCAGTGGGTGGCTCTGCTGATTACTGGGATGTGTTTGTCCTTTCCCTAAAGGTTGTGCGTGCCTGGGTGCGAGCGTCTGTTATCCCAGACCTCATCCCTGGTTGCTGCTGGAATAAAAGGATGTCTGCGGTGGTTGTTTGCTGATTTTCTATTGACTCCTCTGCGAGGTTGAAGGTGTTTCTCATTACTTTCTGATAATACAGCGAGGACAGCAATTTAGCAGCACTGACCTTGTAATGATGTTTATTTCTTCTCGCACTGAGGATGGGTTTTATTGCTCGTTCCGTGCCTGTTTGGCTGATTTGGGATGACGTGGAGCAGTTCCTAGGTTTGGCTTTATGGTCACTAATCCTGACTCAAGGCTTGGTTTTAGCCCTGCTGTCACCACTGATGAGGGGACAGCTCGGTTTAAACGCACCTGACCTAAAAGCCAGAACTCCTGCAGATAATTTAACACTTGATTAATGCCAAATTAGGCATTATGTGGCCATACAAGGTAGGAAGAGAGCAGCAACCTGTCCTTTCATATAATCCCTCAGAAAAACCTCAACCATTTAAGGGAACTTTAACATAAATCTTCAAGACTTGAGATTTTTTTATTGCTTTCTGCTTCATGACCCTTTCTTTTCCATTCTATAATTAAACTTGTCAAACTTTATCCTGCAAATGGCAAGAAATGTGGTCCGAGTGGAAGGAGAAAGGACACCATGCTGTGGCTCCAGAAATAATGAATTCCTCCTAGAGTTGTTAAGGCATGTGCTGATTAAAACTACAACTGCAGCGTGCAAAAAGAGGCCAATTTGGTAGCCTAAATGGCTAATTTTTTATTATTTCCTCAATAAAGGTAAAAATGGTGCCAGAAGGGTTATTAGAAACTGAGGTCTTAATTGTTTCTGAGGTTTTCACACCCCACATTGACACACGAATGCTTCACAGATGTGAAACATGAACAGATCCAATGGAAAGTGCTCAAAGACTGGACAATCTGGAGGAATCTCTCGCTCAAGCAGCACTGAATGCATCCCTCCATGAGATCTTTAGGATTTTCAGGGTGTTCAGAGAGTGAATTTCAAGCAGAATGGTAATTTTATGACTATTTTTTCCCTGCTGGGAGCCACAATGATGCAGGATTATCGTGGGCTCACATAACATGCCATTTTGTTAGGAGAAAAGTTGTTATTTCAAGCTAGAACTGTGTTACTCTTTTTTTTTTGGTCAGTAATTCATAAATCCAAACCAAACTCTCCAATAGCTTTGAAAATCCTTTCTGCCATGTGAATGTTCTCCTCCCGTGTCACAGCTTTACCACCACACCCTTCCAAGCCAAAACTTGGGGGATTTTCACAGAATCACAGAATATCCTGAGCTGGAAGGGGCATCAAAGGTGCACAGGTCAGGCTGCATCTTGATGCTGCAGAGAGCTGGACTGAGATCAAATGCAAAGTCTAACCTAACCCCGACCTAACCCAGCAGAGGCAGAGAGAGGGGGGTCACAGATGTCTGCAGAGTGAGACCCCCACCACGTGCACGGAGATCTTCCCATGTTCATGACCACAGGGAAGGAGAAAGTTGAGAAAAGCCCACGGTGAGCAGCACATCAGCTCCGCTGCAGCTCGTGTTTTGCTCCATGTGGGAAGGAAAGGCTCACAACAAAAGGTTTCATTTCCTGGAGGGGTCGGGTGGAAGATGAAGGCCAGGCTGGACCGGGCTTGGAGCAGCCTGGGACAGTGGGAGGTGTCCCTGCCCATGGCAGGGGTGGCACTGGGTGGGCTTTAAGGTCCTTTCCAACCCAAACCTACAGAGCAGTCACACCCAGGGAGGAACCTGAGTGCAGAACACAGGGCCGCTCAACTTATTAAAATCAAAATTTATTAATATTACATTTTTTGCTTACAAAATACGGGATTATCACCTCTGGGACCTGCAGGTCACGCAGCTCGCCGGGCTGTGTCACCTGGGGGTTAGACACGTGTGATTAGACACGGCTCGTTAGGAGCATGGCTGCGCTAATTGATGGAAAGCTCCCGCTGCACCCAGGTGACCTCGTTATCGGTGAGATGGAGCAAAGGGCCCTGCAGGGCGGGGACAGCAGCGCTTCAGGGGCTCTCAGAGCTTCAGGAGCTCACACTGAGCTTCACCAGCACACAGGGGTGTTTCACACAGGGGGGTTTGTTTCACACAGCCCCTCACCAGCACACAGGGGGGTTTCACACAGCAGCCACCCCTGCGCCCTCTGCCAGGTGACAGAGGGGAGCCTGCCACCCATCCCGGGGACACGGCGCAGGGATCCTGGGGGAGCTGAGTGCTGGCAGGAGAAGGGACAGAGGCTGCTGGCAGTGCATGGCAACACCAGCTCTGGATAGGGGACATGAGCTCTGGGACATGAAACATGAGCTCTGGGAGGGGAGACACCAGCTCTGGATAGGGGACATGAGCTCTGGGATAGGGGGCACCAGCTCTGGGATAGGGGACATGAGCTCTGGGATGGGGAAAATGAGCTTTGGGATGGGGAACACCAGCTCTGAGAGGGGAAACACCAGCTCTGGGACAGCGGACACAAGCTCTGGGATGGGGAACACAAGTTCTGGGATAGGGAACACGAGCTGTGGGATACAGGACACGAGCTCTGGGATACAGGACATGAGCTCTGGGATAGGGAACACCAGCTCTGGGATAGGGGACACGAGCTCTGGGATGGGGAACATGAGTTCTGGGACAGGGAACATGAGCTCTGAGATGGGGAACACAAGCTCGGGGATAGGGGACATGAGCTCTGGGATACAGGACACGAGCTCGGGGATGGGGAACACCAGCTCTGGGATGGGGAATACAAGATCTGGGACAGGGAACACGCTGGCTCCCAGCTCCCTGTGCATTTGGGACACCCTGATGTCACACAGGGGAGCAGCTGTGTGTCCAGGTGTCCCCGTGCTGGTGGTGGCACAAGGACAGGGCACACAGAAAGCATCCAAACAGCTCCTTCCAGCAAGGCCAGCTGGGAAGGAGGTGCTGATTTTCAGTTTGCAAATGATGAGTATGAGAATATAAAGGCTCCCTTACAAAAAGGAGAGAGAGAGGGAGAAACAGAGCACATTTTACTTATTCTTCAGCTCTATTATATCTCTCTGTAGGAGGCGAAAACTGGCAATTACTCTGGGAGATGCACAGGTAGGAAGATAGAACATAAATCAAAATAAAAAGAATCTGAATGCATTCTCCAGTTATTCAATGGATATTTATTCAGCCCAGTTGCTCGGGAAGGCCTGGTGCAGCACATGAGGAGAAGTTTCTGGGACGTGCCTGGCGTTCCTCGGCGATCAGAGGAGAAGGAGATGAAGAGAAGCGATGATCCTACAGGCAGCACGCAGTCCAAACAAAGCCCCTCGGAGAGGAGAAGGTTGGCACAGGTCATGTTGACACAAATAGCATTTCTGCAAGATGTAAGTGCTTCCTAATAAACACACGGATGAATTTGGGAGCACTTAGAGCAGTTTTATTCCTGCGCTCCACAAGGATTTCGTGGGAAGAGAAGACAGCATTCACACGGAGAGCAAATGATTTTAAAAACCATATTCTTGCTTCAGAACCCTCAGACCTCTGTGTATCTGAAGGTCAGGATTCAGATGAACTCGCTGGAATTCGTATTCATCAGGAAGAAACAAAGTAAGTCCTGGGAAGCCCATTAAAAAAATATAATGTGCTTTTTCCTCAGGAATTACTGTGAAATTGGGTGTCATGTATCTGACCTAATGCTCTAATGGTAGGACTGGAGCACGGGGGGAGGATTTACAGGAAATATCTGCTCCTTATCTGATCAGAGAAGGAAACCGAAGTCTTGCAGCCTGACACTCCAAGGTGGCTTTGCTGTCAACCTAAACCTCCAAAATTAACTATTTATCATTGGATTAAAACACAGCTCGGGTCAGTCACATTGTTCAAGCTCAAAGACTCTTGGACCCCAAAGGAATAGACCAAAAAAACTCCACAAAGGCAGGCAGGAAAATACAGAAGCACAGAAAAAATGAAGTGACCCGAGCAAGAAATACAACACCGGCCCTCAGGCTGGAAACGGTGACAAACCAGCTGCAAGGCTGCTGTTACCAGAGCAAAACACCTCGGAGAACAATTCCTGTACAAGAAATGATTCAGGAGATTGCCAGCTATCAAGAAATCATTCGAAAAAGAATCTTTTTGGAAGGTTTCTCCTAATGGAAAATGCAAGAGCTCATCACGAGGGCCTCGCTTTTCGGGAAGAGCCACGCGGGGTTTGGCTGGGCTGGGGGAGCTTTGCAGAGCGGATTTTAGCTTAAAAGCAGGTCCTGGAAGACAACTGGGAGCACGCCAAGGAGGCACAGGGGCACTCCAGGGATCTCAAAAGGAAGGGACAGAGGATGGGAGCTGAGGTGGAGGCAGGGGGTGCAGGACCTGCAGCTCCTCACCAGTTCCCTCTGTGGGAGCTGTGCTGGTCTGTGCTCATCCAGCCTCTGCTCCTTGCTCCAGCCCTGCTGGACATCCCCCAGCCTCTGCTGAGGGTAATCCCAAGGAATTATACCCCAATTGCTGCACTTGTTTGGGTGATATTCCATGAAATTAATTATACTGTTGTGCTATGAATTATACACTGATGTTACTCAATGTATGAAAACAGCAACATCAGCAAACCATAAACTCCTACTTTACACAAACCACATACTCCTCCTTTACACAAACTATTCACCCCTACTTTACACAACCTACTGGCATAGACTCAAAAGATTTATGCGAAAAGACCAAGGGAAACCCAGGGAAACTAAAAAATCACAAGGCAGCGGTGCTTCTGAAGTTAAAACCTTCAGCAGCACTTAGGGTAGAGGGGAAAAGGAGGGAGGTTAAAGTTTAAAAAGCTGTTTTTTAATAATAAAAAACTGTGTAAATATCCACCCAAGTGGCTGGTGAGGAGATCTGTGTTGTCTCCATGGCAGACCCCGGGGCTGGAGCAGCGTGGGGCACAGCTGGGAGCGGTGCCTGCAGGGATGGAGCCGCAGGCACAGGAGCCCAGGGGAGAGGGGAGAAGATAATGGATGTTTTCAAGCATGCACAGCTCCTCTGATGGGATATTTCTGATGTAAATATCTGCCAGACTGGGGACAGCAGCTTTTTGATTTTTTTTAGCATCGGGATAACTAAGATGAGATTATTTATGCATGAATGAGATATCACAGCGCCAAAAAAGCTAACAGTGAATGAATTCCCTGCCTCCTGAGCTAAAGGATGGGGTCACAGCCCTGTCAGCTGCCTGTGCATGGCAGGGATGGGCTGGGGGCTGCTTATTGGGGTTTGTGCCTTAAGACAGCTCAGACAAACCCCTAATTCCTCCTTCCTGCCCTAATTCCTCCTCAGCCCCACTGGTCCAGTTTGAAGGATGCAGATCTCCCTGGACCAGGGTAGTTACAGCCATGGAATCATCCGATTCTTCCTCAGCTGCACTGAGGAACTCATAACCTGCTGCTCAAAGCTTCTCCCTACTTCCATCAGCACAGGAGTCCAGGACGCCCTGTTATGCATCCTACAACCATTAAATAATCCAGATAGCGATACTTGCACGTGGGGAAAATCAAATATCACGATGCATCAGCACTTGGTAGCTTCTCTATCACCCTAAAAAAGGCCAAGCTGCCACCCCAGAGAGGGTTTTTTTAAAATAATCTTAATTATTGGGCCCTTCCAGCTTCATTTAAAGAGCACAAGGCACTCCATGTCGGATGGAGAAGGAATGTGCCTTTGCCCAAAACAATATGCAGCGTGAAGGAAATTCAAACCGACACCATTTCAAGACAGCGAAGACAAACTGATTTAGCAACTCTGACAGGCATTTATAAGCAAAATAAAATGCGGATCTAATTTTGGCCTGCTGCACCGAAATAACGTGCAGCACGGTTTGATGTCATAACATGAATATTTCATACATGAACAGCAGCTTGTTTGGGAGGGAGACTTTTCCAGACACCTGCGAGAGGAGCTCCTGGGAGGTGGAGGAGGCTTCGCTGCTGCTCCTCGCTGAGTAACCTGAGAGTAACTTTTAGGCTTTTACTGATTTTTAACTGTCTTGCCAGGTGTCAATATGTAAAAATAAAATTCACGGCTGAGCCTCTAATTCTAATTAATGGCCGTATTGATCAGCTAAGTTCTGTCTTGCCTCACGTCACAAAACCCACTGGGTTTCAGCAGATTCCCTGCCAAAAAGGGCTTTATCCTCATGGCTGGGAGTAAAAGGCAAAGGCTGAACTCCCCAGCCTGTTCTTTGTAAAAGCACAGTGATAAGTGAACTGGGGCAAAGTTGGGTATTTACGGTCTCCAGAGCATTTTGTTTTGATTTGCATCGAGTTTCAAGGTTCAGCAGTTTAACAGCCAGCACGGCCACGTTTCCATTCCCTTCATTTCGAATTTCGAGCAAAAAGCATCACCAGGTTACATCTGCGGGAGGAAATCAATCCCAAACTCCACCTGGCAGTTCACCAGGGTATGGAGAAAACCAGCCCAGCTACTGCTGGAGCTCTGCTGAGTTTTGGCACAACAACATTTGCACAGCCCCTGAAGTTGCTCAGTTGGCGGCCTGAAAAACAAGCAGTGAAAAAGATGCACATCATTTAAATGACACTGAATATTCAATAATGGTAATGACTTAAATATTAGAAGCTCTTTGATGCGCGTTTCTGCGTTTGTCCTTGACCTTTGCTTACTCGTTATTTTGTCTACACGTAATTAACACATTCATAATATCACATAAATGCCACTTATTGATACTGCCCCAAGGGCAGCTGGTTATCGGGGGAAGAACATGGACACATTAACATTTCCTAACTCATTTAACTGCTCTTCCACATTGCACTGAAGAAAGCCATTTGTCAGATCACCCCGAGATGTGTTTTAAGCAGGCAATATTTAACAAGGTAATGGTTTAAGTGTTGTCAGGGCACGGTGACAGTCATTTAAAGGGACAGCTCTAACGAGGGCAGCCGAGGAACAACGCAGGGTGGAACCACCCGGAGATTAAACACAGAGGTTGGAAATATCATTTCCTTCCTCATTTTTCACACTTTTCCCTTATTCAGCCACAGCAAGTGGATAAAAAGCACCGAATCCACAGTCAGTGACCTGTGCCCACTCAAGGGGTGCCATCCCCCGAGGTACCAGCTCAGCAAAGGTGTGAGGTCACCCAGGAGCTGAGCTGTTCAATGATATCATACAAAATCTCACCTCCAGATCTCACTGCTTTGCGAGATGTTGAGCATCTCCTGCAGGGAGGCCAAATCCAAGAGGTTTAAGAAAAATTAATAATAATAATAATAATAATAATAATAATAATAATAATAATAATAATAATAATCTTGCATCTTGCTTCCCTCCAGAGCACATTCTCCATTATTCATCGACACAAACTAAATATTCAGGGCCACTTCAGATTATTCCGAGCATTTTGTTCGCTGCACTTGACTTTTATCTGGGAATTATTTTTAAAGACTTCCCTGACAAATCTCTGGTAAAACACATGTCAGCACTTTGGGAGGGCTGGCAAATTTTTCCCGAGCTCGAGTTAAATTTAAAAATGGAAATTGGACTAATTAATTACTTCAGATGGAACAGGAGAGGAGGATTTCAGCACAGGGCTGAGATGAAACAATGCAAGAAGCAACAGCTGACGGCGTTCCAGCGTGGGCAGCGCTTCCCAGGGAGTGGGAGAGCAGGAAGGGGCAGGGAGGAGCAGGGAGGAGCAGCATCCCTGGGCTCCAGCCTCCCACCACCAGCACAGAAGTGACCTGGAGGAAGTCACGGAGGAGGAAGAGGCTCTTGGGATGACACAGTGACATTCTCCCTCCCGAGGGAATGGAAAGAATAATGAGATGTCAAGCTGGGAAGCGATGGATCCTGGCAGGTCCATCCCCAGTGCCTGAGCCAGGGAGGAGTGCTGGGCATCAGGAATGTGCTCCCAGGGCTCCCTGGCTGTGCACAAGTGTCACGCTCGTGGGGCCAAGGGAAAGGGAAAGATGCAGAAAGTGATGCTGGAAATTCAGCTGCATCCTGGCTGGTTAAGGATCATGGAATTGTGGAATGGCTTGGGTGGGAAGGGACCTTAAAGATTGTCTCATTCCACCTCCTGCCAAGGGCAGGGACACCTTCCATAGGCAGGGACACCTTTCACCATCCCAGGGTGCTCCAAGCCCCATCCAGCCTGGCCTTGGGCACTGCCAGGGATGGAACATCCTCTGGACTAAGCTTAGCTACAAGTATGGCCCTATATTATTGTATTATTAACACAATCTCTATTAGAAGTTTAATGTTTCTAAGTCAGAATCTTCCTGTTCAAGAAGAAAGGCAGAGAAAAAGTCCTCAGTAAACGGACAAGGAATGAAATCCATGAGGAATTCCACCAGGGAAAAGGAAAATGAATAAAGCGAGAAACTGCTACCAGGTTTTCATTTTGTACTTCTACAGAAGAAGGAGGAACAGAAATGAAATGTAGTAAGTCAGTAAGGAGCAGGTGAAGTAAGGATCAATACCCAAAGTTATCAAATAACCCAGCTGACTGCTAGAACAGACCAGACCCTGCAGCATGACCTGCATTTCAGCATGAAAAAATAAAAAATCATAAGCAGCCCTGGGCAAATCATGGATTTTCCCCTGCTAATGTTGATTTAAAAAATGCAAATGTATTCACGGGCTCCAGGGTGTGGGGAGCGACTGCTCAACCTGCAGAGCAGTGACCATTAAACACAACAGCAGCAAACACACCAAGGGAAACAGTTTTCCTGGGAAAAAAGGAAACCATGTGCACCATAGAAACTCTCTCTGAGCTTGATCAAGTTCAACTGAAGAAGTAAAGTGGGCAGTTTTCCCCTCCTTTTGTTTGGATAATGGGCAGCAGAGTTCTCCTTGATGTGTTTTTTTAAAAGTGGGAGACAGGAGGTTTTGTCCATACATAGAAATAAACCCACAAACTCCTCACAAATCCAAAAGTATCCATTACAAACTCTCAGCTTCTCTTTTGGGGGAAAAGTGCTGAAAAAGGCTGATCTGAAGACGAAGTACAGCAGAAAAAGGAGCAAGTGTGTGATTTGCCCAGCCCTCCCTGCTTAATATTCCTCTCCTCTGGCAGGACCTGCACGGAAAATGCATCCTGAAGTGTCCAGGGTGTCTGACAAGTTCCTGACAGATGATGGATGGATCAAATCCAGCACCTGGAATACAGAATGATCAGGTTCAGGAACAAAGGGGATGAGTGACAGTGGCTAAGGAGATGAACAGGCAAGGGGACCTTCACAGCAGAAGGCTGCATCACCTGTTCCTTCACGAGGAGGATAATGAATGAGGCGACAACAGCACAAATTCATTTCCAGCCGGGAATATTGGGCTGAGAAAACCCCTGGCAGTGCTTTTGTGTTTGTGTTAGCAGCGTTGTGAACACGTGGAGGGCTTTTAAAGGTTTGTGAACTCGGCTACGGCCAAGCATTCCGAGGGGCTGTGCCAAGCTGCTGTCAGGTTTGGGAGCTGGAAATGCTCCCCTGGATCCAGCCCACCCGTTCTACCCCCACAGCACCACTCCACTGCCTTCCCAAAGCCATCCAAGCCACCTCAAAGACAGCTTCATGATTTCTCAACAAGTTCAGATCCAGAAAAGGATAAGGAAGTGTTTAAACTCGTAACGTGACCCAACGAGACAAAGGATTATAAAAAATAGAGAGACGGAGAAAAAAAGGCATTTGGGATCAAAGCATATTTGCTGCTCTGACCACTTTTGTGGCTCCGAGAATATTTAAGAATTTGGTGTCTTGTGTCGTTAGTGCAAACAAGCAGTCCCGAAAATGAATCCTCAGGAGTCTCCTGTTTCACTGCCGTGTTCCACCAGCAAAAGGAACTGCTCCAAGGCAAGTTTCCAGAAAGCAGAAAAGTTCCTCTGAACTACAGCACATCCCCACCTCTCCTCAGCCTCCTCCCCACCAAGCCCGGCCTAACTCTGCCCTGTCTGCCAGGCTGCTATTTCCAGCTAATAGATGGAGCCATTTGGAACATGAGGAGCCCTCCAACACAGACACATTTCCTGCTCGTCCTGCAGAGAATTAATCCCACTTCCCTGCACATCCTGCCTGTCCAAACGACATCCTTCCTCCAGACCAGCCTCGAGACCACAGCCCCATTAAGCAATCAAACCATGGATGCTCATTAGCTGCTTCTCCTTCTGCTGTTTGCTCCTTTGGGCTCTGTTTGCCTTTTCTTCTCAACTTACAACAAGATTTGGGTCAGGAACTTTGAATTCTTTGCCTCTTGCACTGGCTCACACTCGCACACCCTGGCAGATGTTATGGGGAACGCAGCTATTCCAGTTGTATTATTTATTTATAAAAACTCACAAAAATTATACAAAAGTCAAAACAGCCTTGGGATACTTGGCCAACTTGAGCTCACAAAGAGCAGTGACAACTTTCCTCCCCGCTCCTTTTCAGATTACGTATTTAATTTAAGAGGATTCCTTTTTTTTTGCCAACAAAAGAATCCAAAAAGCCTGAACAGAATAAAAAGGGTTGACAGGACAAGGGGGAACGGCTTCCCACTGCCAGAGGGCAGGGGTAGGTGGGATATTGGGAATAAATTCTTCTTTGTGAGGGTGGGAAGGGGCTGGGACGGAATTCCCAGAGAAGCTGTGGCTGCCCCTGGATGTGTCCCAGGCCAGGTTGGACGGGGCTTGGAGCAGCCTGGGACAGTGGAAGGTGTCCCTGCCCATGGCCCTATCCCTGAAATCAGATGATCTTTAAGGTCCCTTTCAACCCAAAGCATTTTGTGATCCTCTCAAGTTATTTTTCCTAGTGCTGAGCTAATCCTGTGGGAAATCAGTGGAATTCAAAGGGCTTTTTTCCCCCCAACTAAACACCTCAGTCAGCTCCCATTTGTCTGAAACTCGGTTTACTTTAGCAAGGCTAAAGAAATCAAGCTGTCCATCAATTATTTAAAGTGCTTGGCCCTCATCCTGGGTCCACATTTAATTTCACCACGGCCTTAAAGCTGGAATCTCCCACAGCCAGAGGCTGGGGCAGGGAAATGGCTGGGGAAGAAAACGCCTGAATTGACTTTTGGGGTGAAATGAGTAATTCTGGATGCTCTGAGCACAGACTGGGGGTGGATCCAGACCTGGCCGGGCAGGGAATGATCCCTCCCACTCCCTGAGCTCAACCACCTCCATCAGCAGCCCCCTCACAGAGGGGTCTGAGCTGGACTTTGGGGCCTTCTCAGCAGAAATCCTGAAATACAGATGTAGAAATTAAAAAACCCCACAGGTATATAGTTATAGCTGTATAAAATTCTACTCCATGATATAAAAATAGAAGTACAGCTAACACTCCAAATCTTTGTCCTTACAAGAAGGGGAGAAATGCATTCTTCTGTTCCATGGAATTTAATTAGTTACTAAATTTAGGTTCTGTCAGTAAAGAGGATTCACTGCAGTTGGATTTAAATATTGGATGATATTTTATATTTCACACAACGCTAATGGATGACATTACCTTGGTAGAGATATTGTCAAGTATTTCTGTGTGAATGCTTGGGTCTATTCATAATGTTTTAGTCAGCTAAATCATATTTGATTGCATTTTAAAAAAAAACCACTTTCAGTCCCAGATATTCGTTATTTGAAAGCAAGAATTCAGTGAGACCCTGAATCCCACGAGCTGGGAAAAAGTGATCTAAAGCAAAACCACAGGTGCAAAAATAATTAAATCTTTTAAGCATCAGACAGAGTTATGATGCAATCCACGGGGGAGAAGGAAAGAAGTCAGGGCTAAAATTCCTCCTCTGCCATAAACTTATTGCTTCCAATTGCTCAGCACCCTAAAATTCGAAGAATCTGGGCAGAACTTAATAGAAATTCCAGAGCTTAACTATCTCAGTATCTCTGAGCATCTCGTGCATCTCAGTTCCTCATCGCCAATAAAACAGCTCAGGACCAGACCAGGAGAATTCCACAGGGATCACCAAAGACCTGGAGTTTGAAGTCCACTCAGAGCCTACAGTAAGAAGGGTCAAACCAGCTCTGCAGTTTGGTTCCAACCTCAAACTGCAGAATTCACAAGGTATTTTCTCCTGGAGACGCTGGGCTCGAGACAGAATTCAGGCTGAACTCACTCAAAGTCACTGAGAGGCAGGATCTGCCACCTCAGGCTGGCACAGCTTGGGAAGGGTTTTATAAATCCTCAAAGAGCATTCCCCCACCTTCTTTTTTAAATTCTTTTTGTTTTTATTGGGCAGATTCACCCAGCCCAAACTCCTCTGCAAGATCCGTGCCACACACAGGGCTGACATCCCAGAGGGAGCAGCTGGGTGGTCCTGGACTAGAAATGCCATTTTAAAATGTGACCCCAGCGTTTGTTTTTGGCAGATGGGATTTTCCAGGTACGGAGCTGAGCTCCCTCCGTAACATCTGAACTCAATTCCAGTTTGATCTATGAGATTATTTTCATCCCAACCCCTTTGGACACTTCCAACAACAACATTTCCCTTCTCCCTACATGGATTTAATTTGGTCGTGCACTGCAACTCTGCTTAGAAAGCTGCTTAGTGGCAGTGGTTCAGAAATCTGAATCAAATTTTCTTGAGTGGAATAAAATTAGTTATCGAGGAAAGGATAATCCACTTTTCTGGGGGCAGTGGTTCCGTGTTTTAGGTAATGGTTCGAAAATACAATAATAATCTAAATAACAAAATGGCTCTGAGATTCTGTGAGTGCTGAGGGCAAGCTGGCTATGGGAGCAGTCTAGGGATAAACCGGGAATGACTGGGAGCACAAAACTACAGATTTACAGCAGAAAACTCAGAACTTCCTGACTTCTCTGGGCCTGAACCTGCCAAGTGCTGCAGAGCCATTTTAAACTCCAGAAGTGCGAGTTCAGAGCTCACAGAGCTGCCTGACGTGGCCAAAACCCAGCAGGGGTGGTGCTGAGCAGTTCCCCAGTTCTGCACATTTTCTGGGGCCCTCTTGGTGCCACTCCCACAGTTCCAACCCCCTTTGCATCACCACCCACCCCTCCACCTCTGCTCCATGTTTAACTTAATCACCCTGGAGGGTGATTAAGCCAATTACTAAATGTACAGGCAGCTCTCCACCACGAAGGGCTTGGTAATTCCCAAAATCCAAGTTTTAGGAGCTGCTGGTGGCTGCAAACCAGGTCACCCCTCCCACTGCTTCAAAGCAAACCCCAAGCGTGGTGTCAGAGCATCATCTCTCCTCATCCCAAATTCCTCAGCTACGCCCTGCCCACCACCATGCCAAGGAATTTGGCAACTCAGAGGGGACTGGAACCTTCTCAGGAACTGGGATCATCCATCAGCAAGAGAGGCAGAATCAGAAAAAAAGAGTAAGAGCAAAATCATGGCCAGGGAGGTGACCTGCCACGGAATTTCAGCTGGAAAACCCCTCTAAAATCATAAAGTCCAACCATTCTCCAGCACTGCCAAGGCCACCACTTGCCCGTGTCCCCAAGTGCCACATCTACACAGCTTTTAAACCCCTCCAGGGATGTTCCAGCACTTCCTCCTCACTGGAAAGTGATCAAGCATCTCCTCACAGTGCACCTTCCTCCCCAGTGGCAAAAATTACCGGCGGTGGTCGGTGACCTGTGAGTGTCCCTGTGCTCACAGCTCTCAGTGTGACATCATAAAATCTGATGACACCTTCTCAATCAAACCCTTTTTTTCCCCGTGGACCCCCACTAAAAAAAATCCCTTTAAAACAATTGCATCCTGTTCCCAGAAGAGCTCACAGGCCGAAGGGGTTTCATCCCCACTCCCACCACGAGTGGAGAGCAGCAGTCCCAGCCAGCTGGCAGGAGGGCTGTGCTCTCCCCACCCCTCTGGGAATGCAGGACATGCCCACTCCAAACCCTCACAATTTTTGTGGAAAATCCTTGGCCAGTGAGACCACAGGGCTCCCAGGCCCCATTTAGCTGAGCAAGCAAGGCTGGGACCCCATTAATTTTCTGGGTGAGTTACAGCTCCCTGCAGCACCTTTTGTTCGCTGTCAGGGTGCTGCAACAATGACGGATGCAGCTACGGCCAGCCCCAGACTCCAGAATTTGATCTACTAAATCATGGCAGATATTAAATGTCTCAGCAATAAACCTGGCAAATGAATTCCTCTGGAGCTCGCGCTTGGTGCTGAGCACGGGGCAGGAGGGACTCCCCACACAGTTCCCTCTTGTTCCTGGGGAAATTATGCAGGGTGGTGATGCCATCGCTCCCTGGAAAGGAACCAGAATCCCAGGAAAATTCACACAACTTCCAGGGGCTGCTAAAAGGAGCTGCAAACCCACCTGGATGAGTGAGGCAGCACCGTGGGGCGTTAGGAGCTCACCAAGCCCAGTTTTAATTGCAGGAGCTGGACATGCATATAAAATTCCCACCTAGCCTGGTAAATAAACAGAAAAGGCTGCAGCAAAATAAAGAACCAGGGGAGCACAGGCAGAATGCTTAAGCAGCAAGACACAGGCAGGGTTTCAGTCTGGCTCTTCTCAACCTCAGTATTAATCTTTTTTTTTTCTTTTTGTTTAAAACCATCTCCTTCCTTCAGCCACAGCAGCCAAGAGCAGTGAGCAAATTTCACCTCAACTCATTTTTAAAGAGCGTGGAGCTGCTCAAAGGAATCCTCACCCAAAGCAGATTAAGGCACGAAGAGGGTGGAACAATTGCTACTTCATTTTTAATTTCTCCAAATCACCATCAGATAAATGACAGTGGTTAGCACAGGAAGGTTTCTGCAGGCTTCATAAACAATAGAGGTATTACCCATTATCACACAAGTACAAATTAGTTTGACCTTTCCAGCTTTTTCATGTGAGGCTTCCTTTTTTCCACTTGACTAGAGAAAATATTGAGTCAAGCCATGTTCTGCACTCTCCCTCCTCAGATGTGTTTGACCAGTGTTTCTTCCCTAAATCTGCAATTAGGAGAGACCCATTAAACACTGAATTCACCCGAGGAATTCTCTGGCTCGAACCAGCACATTCCTGGTGCTCCCCGGGAGAGCCCCAGCCTCACTTGTGGGGTTGCTCCGCACCTGCTTCTCCCATCCCTGCCTCCCTGGGGGAACAATGTGTGATGTGGTCATTCCATATTCCATGGGAAGTGCTGGGAAACGATATGGGAAAGTTGTTGGGGTGGCAGAGATCATCAGGGAATTGTGGAATGGTTTGGGTTGGAAAGGGCATTAAAACTTATCCCACCCCACCCCTGTCAGGGGCAGGGACACCTTCCCCTGTCCCAGGCTGCTCCAAGCCCCGTCCAGCCTGGCCTTGGGCACTGCCAGGGATCCAGGGGCAGCCTCAGCTGCTCTGGGAATTCCAGACCCTAACCACCCTCACAGGGAGGAATTCCTTCCCAATATCCCATCCAGCCCTGCCCTCTGGCAGTGGGAAGCCATTCCCTGTGTCCTGTCCCTCCATCCCTTGTCCCCAGTCCCTCTCCAGCTCTCCTGGAGCCCCTTTAGGCCCTGCAAGGGGCTCTGAGCTCTCCCTGGAGCCTTCTCCTCTCCAGGTGAGCACCCCCAGCTCTCCCAGCCTGGCTGCAGAGCAGAGGGGCTCCAGCCCTGGGAGCAGCTCCGTGGCTCTGCTGTGCTGGGGACCCCAGGGCAGAGAGGGAAGGATGCTCAGTTCCATCCTCCCTGCCCACAGCCCTCATCCCTGCCCACCACAACAAAACCTGCCTGATCCTGACAACCCAGCCACGTGGATTTATGAACTGGACCAACACGGGGCTCTCCTGAACAGACACGTGTGCATCCCCAGGAAGGCTTCTGCGTGTCCCCAAGCAGGAGGATGGCACAGAGGAGTGATCCCGTGTGCCAAGAACTCCCGGGACAGCTTCCCTGGACAAGCCCTGCACTCACTGCTCAGGGACAGCATCCCTGCGAGGTTTAGCATAATTCCTCATGGATAATCAGCACTTTCTATCCGTGGCTTGGAATGTGCTGGATCCAGCACAGGAATCCTCTGGTTCTCCTGATCATTTTGTGTGACAGCCAGAGGAGCCGGGGAGGAGCAGGCAGAGGGTGATGCTGAGCCAGCCACAAACCCTGTACCTGGGAGCCAAAACGTGGGAGGAGCTGCTGCATCCAGGCAAGGAGAGTGGGAAAACAGCAGGTGGAAAAGCAGGGAAAACAAGAGGGGCACTGAGCACACAGTCCTGACAGGATATTCCAAGGAGAAATTTGATGCATTTTTGTGTCAATTCCTCAGAATCAGGAATGCTGAGAAAATCCCAGCGCAGCAATTGGGGTCAGAGGTGTTAAACCTCCTACCCAGCAAAAGCCCGGTCCTGCATCATCCCAGGCCATGGAGCAGGGTGCTCCCGCTGCTCCGGGATGCTCCATGGGATCAGAGCTGCGGGCTGAGTGCTGCCACCCCGTGGGACCCGTGTCACTCCTGCCGGCGCTGGCACTGCCGGGATGCTCCGCACACGCCTGGCTTTGGGAAGCTGGCGGGGCTCGGCAGCCCGATCCAGCTGTTCCCAGAGAAGCACAGCACAGCGGGATACTCCTCACAGCTAATTCAGGAGCTGGGGCTGTTTATAAATAGGATTTAGAACGAAAAGGTTACTGAGTTCTGAGCAGAATAAGAACAAATGCTGTCATTCAGATCGTTTGTAAGGCAAAGGTAACCGATGAATTCACACAATCCCTGTTTGCTCCCACAGACCCAGGCCTGGATGGAAATCCTGCTCTGTGCATCCCTAGGAGCAGATCCAGCCTGAAATCACTCTTCTGCTGCGCTTCATATTTCATTCATTTCTGCTTCCAGCTATACAAGCACGACAGAGGGCACGATACATCCCCCTAATTGAACAATACAGATCAATTAAATATGAAAAGTCATTCTTGGACTGAAACCCTCTCAGGCAAATGTTCTGCTCTTATGTTAAGTAACTCCTTTAAAAAGCTGGGAGTTGAGTGCTCTTCCGAGGGGGTTTTATTTATTTGTTTCCAAAAGACTGGGAGACAAAGCCCAAAAAGATTCATCCATTCATTCATGACAAGAACAGACAGAGTTTTGACCACTGAATTTTTTCATTCACTGCTGAATTTCTTCATTCAGCAGCGAATGAAAAAGTATCTTATTTGATGAAAGTTCCTCGGTGCTGTTTGTGTGAGGTGAAGAACCCTCTCTGCTCCACTGAGATCACCCAAACCATGGCCACGGATCAAAGATCCCTCTGCTGCAGGGATATAGCTGGAAAGGTGTAAAGATGGGCAATAGGAATCATTAACAGGAAGAGGGAGCAGGGAAAGCTGTGCCTGCCCAGCCCCAGCAGCCCTGGGGCTCTCCCTGTTGGCTTTTTGGGTCTCCACACTCCCAGCGCTGGGAGCACAGAGATGCAAATGCCTTTTGTTGTCTGGAAGTCTTCCCGAACAACGCCCTGGGGTCTGAATAAAAGGAATTTACCAAACCACGCACTTAGAGATGGGTTAAAAGGACCCAGGTAGGTTATTGCTGTGCAGCACCAGTCACGTTAAATCACCCTCCACGATAGAGGTTTTGCTACCACAATCACTCGGGATGTCCTTTGTTCCCCTTCTTAGGCTCTAATTAAACGCAGTGACCTGCTCAGCTTTATGCAAATTTGGCTTAAACGCCACATCTCTTCCTCGGCTAAACATTTATATGAATAAATGATAAATACAGATTTCGCCCGAGGCCAACAAAGATGCAACACTGACAGAACTTCTGGAACAGCAAATCAGTCTGGAGTTAGGAGCAGCTCAGGGCTGGCTGTGCTCCTGGAAATCTGGAGAAAGCCAAGCCTGACTGTGGGGTTGAGAAGAAGCACATCTTCTCTCCAAGGAGAACTGGGGAAAGCCCACGAGAGAGGGTTAAGGAGGATTGAGTCTCACTGAATCCAGAGACCAGAGAGGAGAAAAGGTGGGGAAGAACCATCCTGGTGCTTTTATCTTTGGTGTAACATATCTCAGGAGGACTTGGCACTGGCTAGATCAGAACATGAATAAAGATGCTTGGCCAGATCTGAGACTTCTCCAGCAAGTCTTCAAGGAATACAGCACCAACAGCTGAACAACTGGGAGCTTGGGGAAGAGTTAATAGAAGAAACAAACGTGGCAGAACCTCGTTTTTGAAACCTTTAACATGATTTTTAAAACAATCCCTGCCATTTTGAAAATGAAATGGCTGGAGATGATTTTTTTGAGTCCTTCTGAAGTGGAATAAATGCATCACTTACCTCTCTGGAGGCCACGTGCTGATCCATCTATGCTGTGATTACAGCCCTAAGCAAAAATCCCAATTTCTGTTGCAGAGGCAAAACTTCCCCCTCCTGGTCCACCTTCCTGAAGCTGAACTATGCCCATGACAGTCACCAGATTGTTTTCAAAGTGCTTTGACCCTGATGGTTCTGAGGGCTTGACTTTCATTGATTTAACCCAGCAATTAAAAACACCCCAACAAATCTTTCTTTTTCTTGGTGTCGGGCTGGGATAGATTTTTACCCTGCAGATCGAGATAAAATGACTGTACCCAGGGAATAGCAAAGAACAGAGTTATTTCTCAACAGCTACACATTCAGAAGCCTGCTTAGTGCAGGAAACGCTGCTCTCCTGGCTCATAGCAAATGTAAAGCTCATCTGTGTTCAGATTAGAAGCAGATTTGACACAGATTTGACACATTTCGTTCGAGTGTCCCCAGTTTTGGTGGCTGCAGGGAGGAGGAGGCAGGAAGAGTTTGTGCAGTGGCGTGAAACAGTAAATCAGATGGGTGTCATCATTACGGATCTGCTTTGGCAATAATAAAAAGAATGAATCACTGCTGTCACGGTGCTCACATTTGTGCTCGGGTACCCGCCGTGGCACATCCCGGGGAGGATGTGTGCGAGTTTCAGCCTTGGCAGCACGCCTGGCCCCGAGCCCGCAGCTGACATTCATGGGTTTGGTGTGATCACCTTCCTGCCAGGAAAGGTGATCGCTCACCCACCGAGCGGCACAGACTCCCAACAACGGGAGGGAAAATTCCCAACTGTTGCACCAAAGCCTCTTCGAAGAGAGCGGAATCCTCTGTGTGACAGCGGGGCTGAGCGCCGGGTCACCCCACATCAAAGGCAGAGAGTGAACTCCTTCTGCAGAGCCTTTACTGGGTCATCCCAGGCCGCAGAGGGCAGGTGTGGGAAGAAACCCCAGACCTGCTCCATTGTAACAGGGCTAAAAATAGACCTATGATGATTTATGAACTTTCTAAGGCAGCAGAGTGTTTTTAAGCAGCAGCAGCTCCTCCTGCTCTGTCTGCATCCCAGGAGCTGCCTGCTTGGTGCCAGGGCTGTGCCCACCCTGCCCTGATGGGGACCAGCCCCTCCAGCGTGCTCACCAAGCAGAAATAAACCAGAATTAAAACCACAAGAGCAAATAAAAAGGCAGTGATTCATCCATCGCGGGGATAACATCCTTCCTTCACTCTGCCTCATCCCTACCTCTGAGTTTCAAATATTCTTTTTTAAAATCAAGTTAACTCCACTGAACTGTCAGACAAAGATAAATAAAGCCTGAAGCCAAGGTAAATAAATCACGTGGCGTCAGAATATTTACAAAATTACAAAAAGTTTTGCATCTCTGGGTGAAATTTTACGTGAGCTCACCCTTGATTTCCAGCTGGCCCTGGTGGGGTAACATGGGAGTGAGTTTGAAATCCAAGAAACGTTCATCCCAATAAATAAAGGCCTGGATAACAACAAGAAAGACTTTCATGCACGAGGAGGAGCAAGTTTGGGAACCACGGTGGGCTCTCAGCAGCTGCTCGCTGCCTGCCACTGCTGCTGCCCTTCCCTCTGGAATAACAGCTCAGCCAAGGGCTGAAAATCAGCACTCGGGAATCAAGCACTGGAGGGATTAACACTGGAAAATCGAGCCAGGACACCCTGGAGAAGGACGGCTGTGGTCTCAGAGACACCCATGCCACGGCCAGAGGTGTCCTTGTGGCCCAGGGGAGAGGACATGTCACCTCTGCCCCCTCCCACCACGCAGACCCCACTGAAGGCACACCTGCCCTCCTCGGCCACCCCTGGGGAGCTCAGGAGAGGGGCTGGGAGCTCCAGACATCCCCGTTAACCCATGGAAAGCCAGGCTCTGGAGGCTGCAGCTCTCATGCCGTTTTCCCGGAGCTGCCTGCACAGGTGAGCCGTGCTGTCATTCACATTCCCAACACACGTTTTGTCATTGTGGAGAACACAACGAGCTTAAAATTCTGGGAGCACCAGAGGGGCGAGGAGAGAGCTCAGCTCTGCCGCAGAAGGTAAGGATGGGAAAACCCTTCCAATTCCAGAGTTTTGCCAGGATCACTCAACTCCAACTACCTGCAGGCACACCCTGCTTCCCTCCACTCTCACCACCCACGAGCTGTCCCTGGGCCGGGGGCGCTTGGGGCAGGAGACCCTCAGAGCCTCCCAAAAGGTGGTATTCAGAAATACCCCGAGTTTGGGGTGGCTTCCTGCAAAGGGCCACTTCTTGCAATCCCCCAAAATCTTGCCAGAGGGATTCAGCTGTGCCCAGAGTTCAGCACGGGAGGGAGAGGTTGCTGCAGCCAGTGGAAGCCATTGTCTCCAGCAGGCTGCTTTGGGGAAATTAGCAGTGTGCCCACCTCTAAATGAGGCTGTACGGCAAGGAAAAGAGGGATTAGCCGTGTAAAGCGAGTCCTTTTGGTAGATTAAAGAGGGGAGGTGACTTTGAAGGATTACTCAAGAGCCATTTAAGCAGTTTTCAGGGACTTACAAACACAGGGTAAAAATGCAGCTCCTCAGGTCCAGAAAAAAAGAAAAATTCAGCTTCCTGGCCAGAAAAGCAGCAGAAAAGGCTTCTGAGGGACCCCCTCGAGTGCAGCCCCCCAGCATCCTGCTCCCCACGCCCGGTGCTGGCTGCGGAGCCCCGGCTGGAGCATCACCCACACACCTGGGCTGGAGCCGCTGCAGGAGCCAGAGGCACCAGGAAAGGGGCTCCGACAGCCACGGTGCCACTGGGATGGGTCACGGCACCCCCTGGGCTCCCTGCCAGCACGGGGGCACAGCCACCCTCCCACCCACTATGGGGCAGGAGGCGCTGGATGTTGGAAAGGAGCTCCGGAGTATCGCGACCATCACGAGAGGAGCTGCCACCGGTCCCTGCTCCCACCTCAGCGATTTATCCGCTGGGATGCAGGTCCTGAACCGAGCCATGGAAACCGGAGGATGTGCAAGCACAACCACCAAAAACTGACTTCTCCCTGCAGCCAAACGTCCCCTGCTACCCCGCACTTCAGGTGCCTCATCAACATGCTGGCTCTTAATCCTTTGCCCACATTAATCCAGCGAGGGGAGAGGAATACGTGGTTCCAAGACATCGGGCTGTTCTATCGAACGAGCCCTCTTCGGGAAAAAAGAGTCCCTCTTTGGCTTAGCCTAAGAGGTGACGGGTAATTAGTATGGAAGGTACGAACTATTGCCACTTGTCATGCAAGCGGCATCCTTTAATTTGTAGTTTCGAGAGCAAGCCGTTCCTGTCTGGGATAAATAAAACAACACGCTGCAGTGTGTTGCTCACGGCACGGGAGCAGCAGCAGCCCGGGGAAAGCAAAAGGAGCTCCAACTCCAGTCGGGAACGCGGCTGGAGCCAGCAAAAAAGTTCTGCGTGCGCCTGGAGCAGCCTGGCGGGAGCATCCCCGCGTCCGCGCTCAGGGATGGAGCCGCGCTCGCTCAGGGATGGAGCCGCGCTCGCTCAGGGATGCTCCGCTCCGTGTCCGGGGGGCCGCAACCACCCCCTCCCAGGCCAGCTCTGCGAGACCCCTCGCACGGCTCCGCACGGCTCCGCACAGCTCCGCACGGCCGCGGAGCACCGCCCACACCCCGCGGCAGTCCCGAGCTCCGAGGGCACCGGGGGGAACCCGGCGGGCACCGCGCTCCGAGCCCCTCCAGCCGCGCACCCCCCTCCCCCGGCTCCGCAGCCCGCCCGCGCTCTCCTTCACCCGCGCCGCAGCATCCCTAAAAATTCCTTATTTATCCTTTTTATTCCACGCCCCCCCCCACCCCGTTTTAAATCT
>VWZW01002639.1:208668-229710 GCA_013397115.1 Edolisoma coerulescens
GCTCTTCCCGCACCTGCCGGCTCTTCCGCACCCGCGGCTCCACCCGCACCCCAGGCAGCTCCGAGCCCGTTCCCGACGCGCTCGCCGCTTTTCCCCCAACCCCGACCGGCCCCGGTCCCACTGTGGGAGATCGCAGAGTCCCAGATTACCGCTAGCGGCTTTTTTATTTCATTTTCTCCTCCGCGCGTTGCCCTCCGGTTTTAATCCCAGATTTGCCGTAATTATCTCGCTCTGTAAAGGGAGCCTCTCCTCACCCGCCTGCTCCGCCAGCCTCTCGCTCAGCCCTTCGCATTCACCGTCTCCCTTCAACCCCTTCCCGCTCCTCCTCGTCCAAGAACCGCGTGTGCTGTGCAGGGAGATGAGGAGCCCGCGAGCACAGCGCACCTGGGTACCAGCCCTGCTGCTCCCAAGCTCTGCTGGCTGTCCCTGCGCCCAGGGATGCTCCCAAACCTTCCCCAGGATCCCTCATCAGGGTCTCTGCTTGCTGCTGCAATGCAAATGATGAGCCACAAACTGCTTTGAAAGTCATGAGTTCAGGCTTAATAAGCAGCATAATGTAAAGGCACGGAGAAAAGGAAAAACAATATTCAGAAGTGAGGGTGGGACCTACCTTTCCCCCGTCCCGAAATCCTGTCCTGGGAAGTGCTCTTAAATGCCTGTGCAAAAAAATGCCTTGCAGCGCAAAGAGGGTATTCAGTCTTAACTGTGCCTCCCCTGGGTTTTGAGGGATTAAGTGAAACCCTTATTATGTTTAATTATCTCTAGAGTTGCTCTCTGTGCTTGCTGCCTTGCTTTATGGTTTAATAAACTGCATGTGGATAGAAACTGAGTGACAGTTAACGTTGGTGCAGGTTGGGTTGGCGTTTACTGCTGCTCACAGGTTCCTCCTCGACGTGCCTGCACTCGGGTGGTTCATCACCATCTGTCAGAGCCTCTTTATTCACGCAGCTCCCCGGTCCCAAAGGATCCATCCAAAAGGCTGGGAAGCACCCTGGGCAGCTCGTGAGGGTAGCTGTCCCAGCAGAACCCGTGCAGGGGTCAGCAGTTGGGAGCACTTCATGGAGCAGTGACTACACCCTGGAGCATCTCCAGGCTGATGGACCATCTGTAGTTGGCCCAATCCTGAGCAGTCCTTAAGCACCTCTTATCATGGAATCGTGGTTGGAAAGGACCTCCAAGACCATCGGGTCCAACTGTCATGATGGAGGATGGCCCTAAACACAGTTCACTGCTCCTGGAGAGGCGCCGGCGCTGCCTTTCCTGAGTCCTGCTGAAGGTTTAAGGTTGGGCCCAAGAGTGAATCAAAGTCTAGAGGAGGCAGGAGTGCTGCACTCGAGCCGTGCAGGAAAGAATCCCCTTGTGTTGTGAAATGTTATATAAATGTTGTGTATTATTTGTGTAATCTTATCCTGATTTATACGGGAGGGGAGCCTGCTCAGCAATCCGAAATAAAGTTGAGCGCCAAGTGTTTTCAATTTGGGAGCGCCTGTGTCTCCAAGGTCACCTCATAAATCCTGGCACCGTGGCACGGCGCTGCCAATCTGTGTGGGGTGTAATAACTCTGGAGGGAAATCAACGCTGGAAACGCTGCTGGATTTGTCAAAGGGAACACGCGTTGAATGCATCATCATCATAACCCAGCTGAGCGTGCAACGTCCTCGCAGGCAGCGTGGAAAAACATCTCCCACCCTCGGCTGGGTGGCAACCAGCAGCAAATGAGAGCTGAAAGGTGAGGGCAGGGCGGCGGCGGGAGCAGACAGATGGCTTCCCTGGAAAGCCTTTTGGTTGTGCCACCTTCCCTGCGCACCTTTAACTCACCCCTGAATGAACAAGCAAACCAGGTCACCTGCTTTTTTAGGGTTTTTTTATCCCCAACAAATCCACAAATAAGGCCAAAGGTAGAAGAGTCAGCAACGAAAGCCTCCTGTTGAAAATTCAGACATATTCTTTTGAACAAATAGTCTCGAATACTTCACAAATCTGGCAAGGAAAAGTGCCTGGCGGGTTTTCAAGCTGGGTTGTAACAGCGAAGCTGACACTTCGAATCAAGCCTTACAGCGCGACCTTCAGAAGCTCCTGCACCGCCGCGCCCCTGACTGACAGCGGGAGAGCCCTGCTGGAGCATCGCCTCAGCATTTGGCACGCTCGTGTTAATTAGCTACAAACAAACCACTCTGAATTGCCGTGGAGGCTGCCACGTGTGTGTGTGTGTGTGTGTGTGTGTGTGTGTGTGTGCACAGAGCCACGCAGGAGGCAGAGCTGGCCCCAAGCCCTGCCCTGGGACAGCACCACTGGGACCTTGTGACAGCACAGACTCTTTCCCGTGGGAATTTTTCTCTTCTTCTCCCTGTGTTCTATAAACAAAGATAAGGTTTGGATGTTATTNTGACAGGACCTCATCACTCTCTACAACTCCTGAGAGGTGGCTGAGGTCAGGTGGGGCTTGGTCTCTTTCTCCAGGCAGCAACTGCCAGAATGAGAGGACACAGCCTCAAGCTGCGCCAGGGGAAATACAGGTTGGATATTAGGAAAAAATTTTTTACTGAAAGAGTGATAAAGTTCTGGAATGGTCTGCCCAGGGAGGTGGTGGAGTCACGTGTTTAAAAGTCATGTGTTTAAAAATAGATTGGATATGGCACTCGGTGCCATGGTTTAGTTGAGGTGTTGGGGCAGGGGTTGGACTTGATGATTCTAGAGGTCTCTTCCAACCCAATGATTCTGTGATTCTGTCACAGAGGGTCTCCAAGCTGACATCCCCCCTGTGTGCTGCACAGAGGAGTAAATACCGCCCTGCACAGCCCTGCAACACTGCTACAACCAGGAGTAGAGGTGGAGCAGGGACGGGCTGTGATTCATGGGTGCTGAACTTGCAGCCTGAACTTGGCAGAGGCTCTGGTGTTTAGGCTGCGATTTGTGTAAATCTTAGGAAAGGTTTGGGCACGGTTTTAGTGATACAGTAAGAGTTTGTTAAGCGACTCTGCTTTAAATGACTGCTGCAAAACATCCCCAAGGTTTACACCAGAGTTTTGTCTGACCTTTAATTAAAATACCAAGGCTCCCTTTACATGGAGATGGCTATTTGTAAAGTCCTCTGAGGGTTTTGTCTAAGTCCTGCTTGTATCTCAGGGAACAATGCATCTCACGAGGAATTTTGGAGGAATCTGCCTTTTTTTTATCACCACCAGCCTTGCATTGTGAGAGTTTCATTTTAGGACAATGCATCAAATTGATAATTCTTAATGTGATGCAGTGAGAGACGAGTAATCAGCGACTGCTTGAGAATTATCCGTGACGGGATCTGTAAATATTCCTGAGTGCACAGCCCTGTGACAACACAGGTGGGGATTTGTGGGGAAATAAATCCTGTACACAAGGTTGAAGTGGAAAGGTGGGGGGGGAAATGGCCCTGGGGGCTGATGTCCTGTTTGGGAACAGGGAATGAACTGAAGCAAAACCTCAGTGTTGTGCCAGCATAACCCAGTGCTTGTTTCAGAGATGCACATTCCATGTTTGCTCCTCAGCCTTTGGCCAAAGATGCCAGTTAGTGCCAATTTCAAGGGAGTGTTTTGAAAATATGGATATTTAGCACTGACAAATAGTTGTGAACCAAACATCTAAACCTACCAACTTCGTGCCTTCAGGCGTAGCTTCAACAACTTCACTGTCCAAGCATAAAAAGCAGCTTTCAAGGCACAGATTCCTGAAGGAATCTTAATTTCTTTAGTTTAATTCCAAACTCTTCAGGTCTATAAAGTCTCTGGAGGACAAGAGCAGTTCTGTCTGAATCAAGGAGCACAGCAAAGGACCTAAACATTATAGTTGGGGAAGTCGTTCACAGTTTAAAAAGCTCAGCTTAAGTAGTGACTGAGTCCAGAATCTTTCCATGTTTTTCATTGGACTGTCTGTCCCAAACTCTCCCTGAACCTTTAGAAAATGTCCTTCAGGCTCAAACTTCCTAATAACAGTCGATAATAATGCACATTTTTTTATGACCAAATGGTGGAATTCAGAATTTTTCAAATGAAAATCAGGCAATTCTCCAACGGTAAAACTATAATTTATAACTCTAAATTAAAGCCTTAGGTTGCAAAGCAAAGAACAAGCAGAATGGGAAAACCCCGAAGCTTCTCCGTCTAATAATTCGAAATTATTTTTTGGTTATTAAAATTCCAAGGTGACAGGCACTGCCACGTTTTAGTAGTTAAAGAAACACAAGATAAGCTTCATTATCTGCAGTGATTTTTTTTTGAGAGTAGTTTTTAAAATGCAATAATTCAATTACCGCCAAAATCCAAATAAAATCTCCCTGTACTCCTCAAGCACGGCCAAAGGGACGTTTCCAATGACACAACCTTAATAATGCCCACATTAAAAATGTTAAGAATAAATACTTTGAAAGCCCCCAGAATTCTGAGTGTGTCTCCACGATAAGGTGGTGACATTTATAAATGCCATGTGATTAGCATGTGAAGGGAGATACACACTCATTGTATGCTCAGACCTATTAATCATCCATCACCTGATAAACATGGAATAAAATGCCCTCTCTGGTCCCTTTTGGAGTCCTTCAGAAGATGGCTCTTGCTGCTGATAGCTCCAACATTCCCTCAGATCCCTTAGTTAGGGGATTTTAGAGCAATAAATTTGGTTGTGTTCAGGCAGGATCTTCCTAAAGACCACGATGGATTTGGGATGGATGAAGGAGCCTCAACCAATGACCTCATCTGCCATGGGGCTGATTCTTCTTCCAAAGGTATCCAGGATTCCCAGGCACTCCCAGGTGTTCTCTGTTGTAAATATTCCACTGAAAAGTTTGGCTTTCTGGGAAGGAATCTGCACTTTAAGTTTCAAGAATGGGAGTAGGTTTGTATTGGGTATGAGGAGGGAGTTCTTCCCTGTGAGGGTGGGGAGGCCCTGGCACAGGTTCCCAGAGCAGCTGTGGCTGCCCCTGGATCCCTGGCAGTGCCCAAGGCCAGGCTGGACGGGGCTTGGAGCAGCCTGGGACAGTGGAAGGTGTCCCTGCCCATGGCAGGGGTGGAATCAGACAATCTTTAAGGTCTCTTCCCACCCAAACCATTCCAGGATTTCGTGATTTTATAAGGAAGTCCCTCTAGCTTCAATCAGCCCCACAGACTCCAAGAAACCTCTGCATGATCCTCCATGAGATGTAATCTGGGAAAAAGTGACAGCTTTCCCTCTCAGGGAAGCCTGTGGAGACAGGCTCTCCAAGGCAGATAAAATTCCAAGCATCCAGAGCAAAATCAACTTGAGGCACTCAGGAGTTAATGTCACAGGACAGGAATCATCAAATCAAACCCTGCTCTGTCATCCAACATCTTGCCTCAAATCATGGTTGTCAGGACTTATTCCAGGGGAAGGAGTGAGAAATGTCTCCTTCCTCTGGGACACGGGGAAGGTGGACATCCAAAAGCTTCTGTGTCCTCCCACTTCCTGCCCGTGGATCCAACTGCCAACAGCACCACGACGACACCGAGGAATGGAAGAACTTTTGGGAATAACTGCCCAGGGGGAACTTTTTGCAGTGTGTGTTGTATTAACACTCCCAAATTCAGGAGCTGAGATGACGCTTCTGTACTTTTATCCACCACAAACACACGCAGAGCTGTCCCTTTCATGGCACCGCCTCCGATTCTGGAGCAGCGGCGTGGGCTGGATGTGATCCTTCCACGCACCACCCGTGGGGTTTGGGCTGGATGAAAGGCACAGGGAGCTCACGAAAACCCCTTCAAAATAGGAACCGCTCTTCCCAGTAATGAGAACAGGAAAGGCTTTAAGATTTCCACTAGAATGGGAGCCACGGAGACAATTCTGAGCAAGACACAGCCTATTGTTAATGTACAGATAAGGAAGGCCAAAAATAGAACTGGATTAATTTCAGCACAGAAATACGGGGGGAAATATATTTGTGCCGAGGAAGGAGAAAGTCATACAAATTTTTATTTGAAAGATTTCTATAGAAATCCATTAAAAACAGCAGAGAGGGGTGAAAAAAAAAAGAGAGTGAGGGAAAACATCTCTCTGCAGCTTATGAATAACAGATAAAGTTTATTCCAGTAATGATAGGGTACGTTTGCATTTGAAGAATAGTAGCCTGCCAATAATAAAGATAAAGACAAATACTTTCATGGCTGTTAGAAGAATAAAACAAAGCTGAGTCTTTTTTTTTTTTTAATTGAAACAATTATTTTTTCCCAGGGACAGTTGGGTACATTCGACAGATAAGTTATTAACTGTCACTTTTGGAGTTTTAGCTTTACACAGCAGTCACTGAGGCACTGATTGCGCATACATAATTTCCTAAAAGGGATCATGTTGTTATGGAAGTCGTGTTAGCAGCGGAGGAACACGAATATTCCCATTTAAGTCATTATCTGAGAGTAATATCCTGAATTGGATCCATCCTGGGGGAGAAAACAAACCCAAACAGCTCGGGCCCAAATGTGTTTATGATATTTATGTAAACACAGGAGAGGTTTTAGATATGTGATGAGGCCAGAAAAATTCAGATCTGTGTAAACATTTTGTCAAGGGTTCAAAGTGCTGGACCACGGAGTCCACGAGACATTCCATGGGTCCCAAGATTTGTTTTACTGATCTGCATCTCCACGTCTCCCAGACTTGCCAACAACACTGCAATTCCTTTGCTGGTGGGGAATTGCCATCACTTGTGGGACTGCATTTAAAGGAGGAGCTGTGGAGCTGCTGTATCAACCCAAATTAGAGCAGAGTATTAATGTCTTCTGCTGCCTGATGGTGGAGAGATACCACCTGAAATGTTGCCATGTATTTAACAAACAATTTGCTGGAATTCTAGTATTTTACAAACAATTTTTAGTTGCAAAAATAATTCCTGTAATCACGTATCTCCTCAAAATTCACTCCTGTGCTGCCCAGAGAGTTCTGGAATATCTCTGGTGAAGCAAAACCTCTTTGCATGGGGACCAGGCCGTGCATTAACTGACGGACATAAATGGTCCTGAATTTGGCCTTTGTGCATTCTGCGAGTTTTATGGCCCTGCCTGCAGTGACAGAGGGGCTGAGCATTCATTACAAGGAAGAAGAAGAGGGGAATATTTGAAATCTTTCAAAAGCTGAGTGTTGTTTTCTCTCTAGGGAACAGCTTTTGCTCTGTCACAGGAGAGGGGAGGGAACCATTGGAAACCCTGAGGAAAAGCAGGGCTGGGAGGTTCCACTGAGGCTTACATTATTAAGAGTCTTCCAATGGATTTATGAACAGAAGATTACATTCTTAATGCTGCTTCTGAGAAACAGAGTGAATAATTCAAGCACACCAATACAAGTATGGAAAACAGGAAAGCGCCTCGCAGCTTGGTGCTGAACGAGGAGAGTGAGCCCTGAACTCACTGCAGCCAGAGAAATGTGATATATGCAGCATAAAGCCCACTGAGGAGGAGGCAGCAGCACGAAGGGAGAGGCTTTAAAGCCCAGAGTGGGAGCTGCAGCCCGTGGAAACGACTGCCAGCTAATGCACACGGAGAAGGGAAGATTGATGGCACTGCCCACGACAAACAGAGGAGGTGCACCATTAATGAGACCCTTTTGTGCTGCCTATTGACAGATTTAGAGCATCCGCTCATCAGAGGCAGAGAAATTCGAGTGGTAGCCCAGGGCAGGGAGTCGGTGACCAGGGGAAGCTTCGTGGCAGGGTGAGAGGGGGTCAGAGGAGCTGCCCCTTTGAGTGCCTGCACTGCTCCTTTAGCTGTGGTGGGGTTTGGCTTTGAGGGTGCTCCTGGCAAAGAAGGACAGGGTTTTATCTGATCTACGGGGCAGAGAGAAGCTGGCACAGATTGCCCAGAGCAGCTGTGGCTGCCCCATCCCTGGAAATACCCAAGGCCAGGTTGGACGGGGCTTGGAGCAACCTGGGAGAGTGGAAGTTCCCATGACAGAGGATTGGAAGAAGATGAGCTTTAAGGTCCCTTCCAGCCCAAACCATTCTATAATTCTGTGACTCTGTGACATCAGAGATAAGGCAGCATTCTGCTGGATTTGGCACGGGTGGAAACTCAAAATGGGAGTGGTTCCACTGATGGTTGTTTTGCACAACCCAAGCTTTTCTGAAGCAAACAGGAAATCTGTCATCCCAACACACCAGTTCCTGCTGAGGTGTGAGCAGAAGCCTGGATCTGATGATCAGTGGGGGCAAACAGCATTGTCTAAGCTCTGACATCCCAAGAGAGGGAAGTGTAGGATCATCAAACCACTGTGTTGAGGCACTCCAGGAAACTCCCCTCCCATCCCCTTCCCTACCAGGAGCTGGCATCACTGATCCTCTCAGAGAGGAGCTGTGCAAGGATGTGATAATCCTGGGGTCTCTGAGGAAGCATCTCCTCCAAGGCTGGCAGTTTAATTGTAAAATGGGGGCTGGGGTTGATTTGCACATCCCTCCCCCCTGAACACTTGCTCTTCCCCAAGGAGTCACTGTCCCCGAGTGCCACCCCGAAGGCTTTCCCTCAGAGTCATTATCTGCCCAAACTGTCCTCAAAGAGCTGCTCTGCCTGCTCACCCATCACTTGGGGAGGGCACAGGGGACATCAGAACTGTTCTGTGAGGAATTCCCCTGGAGCAGCTGGGAGCATGCCAGGGCTCAGGCTGTGCCACCCAGGGCCAGCTCAGCCCAGGGAGCAGAAAGGACATTGTCAAGGGACTGGTCAGGAACTTTCTGATTCTGAGACTTGATGCTGGTGGGAGTCAGAGCCCAGACAGTCCCAGGAGAAAGGTCCTGGCTGGGTTTGACACCAGTTAAATCCTGCCTGAACAAAGCAGGGTTTCCTGTTCTCTCCACCTTCAGCAGAACCCCCGCAGGGAGACAAAAGATGGCACAAAAGAGCTGATCCAAGCCATCCTTATCAGAAAGGAGCTTTCCCCTCTCAAACATCCCCGTCTTGGCATGTGCCTCAAGGCGACGGAGAGATTGATCCCTGTGCTGTGTCCAGAGGGCTACAAGGGTGAGGAATGTGTGTCCTGTGCTGCTTTGGGGCTACCTGCTCCTTGTCTTGATGTAAAATTACAGATGATAAATAAAGAGAAAGAAGATGGGAAGAAGGCTGCAGGAACACAGGACGCCAGCCTTTCCTCCCCTGCAGAGCCACCCGGCCGATTCAGCCGTGCGGGAGCGTTCGATGCCCGCGCAGGTTCCTCTGCTGCGCGCTCAGCCTAGCTCAGCGTGGTTTGTCTCCCTGGCATCTTCCTCCCTGGATTATTTTTAGATCTGAGAAAGGCTCAGCAATGAGCTGTGCCTGGCTGGGCCTGTTCTTTACCAGGCCTTTGCAGGTTGTGTTTCTGCCTCGCTGGAGGCAGAGCCGTGGCTGCAGCAGGGCTGGGCTCATGCCACACAGCCAGCACGGGTCTGGGACTCAGTCGTGTGTCTGGGCAACCTGGTCAGGCTTTGTTTTTATTTCCACACACAGGCACTGTGCTGCCTGCAGCCCCCAGCTGCACTTATGGGTCTCTTTAATAATTATTTGCTGCTCTGTGATATCGATGTGGATAAATTCAGTGATAATGAATTTGCTGCCATAGAATCCCAGAATGGGTTGGGTTGGAAGGACCTTAAAGCTCTTCCAGTGCCACCCCCTCCACACCTTCCACTATCCCAGGTTGCTCCAACCTCTGTCCAGCCTGGCCTTGGACACTTGCCAGGATCCAGGAACGGCCATCAAGTAGAGACAAAAATTATACATGAATAAGGGTCCAGTGCTATTTGACACGGGGATAATTTTTCTCCTGTTGAACAATCCCATCCTCCTGAGCTTCCTGAAAGTCTCCCAAATGCCACCCCAGGGAACATCCACCTGACACCCGTCACATGGAGCCCACGTACACCTGAGCGCAGCCAGGCTGCAGACAAGGCGAGCAGCTGGATATTTTTTTAATGCTGTGGTAATATTCATGACATTTGTCTTGAATCTCCACTCCCTTCTGATTTTACAGGCAATTATGGCTCAGTTACGGCTGTCACATCAGCCTGGCTTTCCTTCCTCCCTCTCTCCCTTCCCTTTTCATCCCTGCGTGTTAATCTGTTGGAAATCAGTGTCAAAACCTGTTTACACTCTTCTCCAACTACCACTTACACGGGCACTTTAATAATGTACCTTTGCTGTAAGCACATCACAGAGGCTTTGTTTCACACGGAGAGAGGCAGAGACCATAAATGAGTAAAAAAACATGCTTTTCATTCCATGGAAATAATTTATTTCCAGTCAAAAAGCCAACGAAGGACCATGTCCTATTTTTGCCCTACTTGGAGCTTTAGGCTGTGAAGCTGAATCAGTGAAATGTCTCCAAGCTGCCTTTAAACTGCCAGAGGGCAGGGATAGGTGGGATATGGGGGAGAAATTCCTCCCTGTGAGGGTGGAGAGCCCCTGGCACAGGTTCCCAGAGAAGCTGTGGCTGCCCCTGGATCCCTGGAAGTGCCCAAGGCCAGGCTGGACAGGGCTTGGAGCAGCCTGGGGCAGTGGAAGGTGTCCCTGCCCATGGCAGGGGTGGCACTGGATGGGCTTTAAGGTCCCTTCCCACCCAAACCAGTTTGGGATTCCATGATTCTGTAGAAACACAACACTTATGAACAACTGAGCACTCATGGGTGGTGAATAGTAGAAAAAAAATGAAATAAAATGAAATAAAATAACCCAAACCAGCTATTTTTTAAATGGAAGCCACTTCCTCTCTGGAAGTAAAGTCAATCCGTGCAGTCCCAGCTCAGCTCTGCTCCACTTAAGCCAGGACAGCCCTGTGTGTGCAGACACAGGCACTCGCCCTGTTTTTTTTAAGCATCGTGGATTTATAAAACAGAGCAGGACAGGAGGGGCTGGGAAAAAAAAAAATAACACCACTCGCTGACAGCATATTGTACATCTTCACTGCCACCCCCTCATCTTGAGCCTTCCGAGGTTTTACAGCCCTGCAAGAGCATCCTTTTAGTGCTGGGAGATTCTCCTGCCCGAGCGGGGCAGGGAGGGCTGTGCCATGGGGGATGTCACCTCCCAGTGCCCAGCAGGGCACCATCCATGCCCTGCAGGCAGGACAGGCAAGGACAGAGCTGGTGAATTAAATCAGCAGAGAGGGAGGTGCATCCCACACGGCTGGGACAGGATCCAGTCCCTCCAGGAACCAGCTTCTCCCAGTAAAGGGGACAGGGGTGTGAGAGGGGAGGGTGTCCCCCACAGCTTCTCCCAGTAAAGGGGACAGGGGTGTGAGAGGGGAGTGTCCCCACAGCTTCTCCCAGTAAAGGGGACAGGGGTGTGAGAGGGGAGGATGTCCCCACAGCTTCTCCCAGTAAAGGGGACAGGGGTGTGAGAGGGGAGTGTCCCCACAGCTGCTGCTGCCCCTCCAGCTCCCTGCCAGCAGTAGACAGAGGTGCCCGGGGTTTGTTTCTCACACCTGTGTGTGCAGAGCTCAAGGGCCAAACGCTGCTCACTGCTCACAGAGGGAGGTCAGCAGGGCTGGTCTGGGTCATCTCCACTCACACTTTCCCCGTGGATTCTCTAGGAATACACAAGGAAGAGCAATCCTCGGGAAAGTCTGACTTCCCGCAGTTGGAATCTGCTGTTATGCCTCAACAATAACCTCCCACAAGCGAAAGTGAAGCTGTCTCATCCGAGGCAAAATAAAATAAGAAAACGATGTCACTCTCTCCTATCTGCCGACTTTTACAGCCTGATATTCACAATCAGATCAGAACAGCTTGGATCTCTTCTGTCATTTTGCCCAGCACACACTCCAAATAGCGGTGGAATTTAAACTACTATCTGTAATATTTTTATTGAGAGCCGTATTTGAAGAAGGATATCTTGCTGAAATAAGTACCTCAGCCAGCGCTGTATTTCAGGGACTTTCATTTTTGATGGCACACAGCCACGGTGGTGGCACGGCGTGTGAACCCTCCTGACACGCCGGCGAGGCAGCGGGAGGTGTGCAGCCAAAGGTGAATTCCAGCACTGCTGCTGTTTGTAATTGGAGTGAAGAAAGCAGATGAAGAAAACTTTTCATCTCTAACCTCCCTGACACGTCAGCTGAGCCTGGGGTGACCTCCACCAGTGAGTGTTTTGCTTGAGCTGGTCTGAACCTCTAGGCTGGCTTAAAGTGGCCCCAGCAATATGCACGGGCACTGCTCACTTTGTTTTATTAAAGACTTATTTCAAGTTTAAACTAGATTTTCTGGGAACGTGTGCTGATGCTTTTTTCTTTTCTCTGGTGGTGTGAGTCTCGTTTTTCAGTTCAGGTACCAACCTTAAAAACTGTGCCAGGTCCCCTCCCAAGATGCGTCTGGAACAATTATACAGAGATACCTGAAATGTGGGGAACAGCTGAATCATGGAGGCACAGAGTGGCTTGGGTTGGGAGGGACCTTAAAGCTCATCCAGTGCCACCCCTGCCATGGGCAGGGACACCTCTCACTGCCCCAGGCTGCTCCAAGCCCCGTCCAGCCTGGNAGCTTCTCCTCTCCAGGCTGAACAATCCCAGCTCTCCCAGCCTTTCCTCCCAGCAGAGCTGCTCCATCCCTCTGCTCATCCTGGTGCCTCCTCTGGGCTCTCTCCAGCAGCTCCAGGTCCTTCCTGTGCTGGGCCCAGGGCTGGGGCAGCTCTGCAGGTGGGGTCTCACCTGAGGGGGCAGAGGGGCCCAATCCCCTTCCTACGCCTCAGCTGGACCTTTAAAAATTTTGTGCTGTCACATCTTCACTGCTTTCTCAACTAAGACAACTTGATTAGTGTGCAAAACATGTTCCTCATTTATCTTTTGCTTTCTGCTTGTTGTCAGTGTTTACTTTATAAATAGGCAGCATCTCTCAACATATGTTTGCTCTGCTCTGTGCTTTGAGCAGAACATACAGCAGTAAAGGGAAGAGACACAATCGAAACAGGAGGGCTGCGTTCCTTTGGGAATTATTTTCTGTTTGTTTTACATTTCCTTGGACGCCTTTTAGGGTCCTGAATTAGTACCTTCCAACTTCTCTGCCCCAGCTCACTGAAGCCACTTCCCACTGTCACACCATCAACCAGGAACAAGAAATCCTGAGGGTCAGTGAGCACAGCAAACTCTGCCATTGCTGCGAGTGACACTACTGAGTTCTGGATTATCTGTACCTGTGCCACAGTGTGCCAGCACACCCAGACTCTCTGGGAACAACACTTCCAAAATGCACTTTACCTGGATTGGCACGGGCACGTGGATTGTGAAAAAGTCAGGGCTCAAAACTTGGGCAAGGATATTTTCCCTTTCAGCTGCTGCTCTTTTTCTTGGTAACATCTACTGGTTTTTTTTACTTTATTAAAAGACAACAGCCCAGAGATAGCATGAAAACAAAACTCAAAGGTCAGGCAGGCATCGTTCCCATGCTCACCTGCCCATCACCTGTAGCCGTGTTTGTATGGCCAAACCCTACAAAGTCACTGCAGTTGAAACAAAACCTCTCCTGGTGTTCAGCTGGCAATGCTTCTGTCTGGCAAACCTTTCAAGACCTGGTTTTGCTCTGCACTGGAACAAAAATCCCCCTGCCTCCTAAAATCCAAGAAACCAATCCATCTTTGTCAGAAGTCGATCGTGCCAGGAGCACCTGTGGGGGCTGGGAACAGTTTATTGTACTTAGGGCATGAACAAGTTCCTCAGCCTGCCTGCAAAATGCCTCCTAAAAATATGGGTAAAGTTCAGGCTGTAAAAAATAAACCAGCTAAAAATCAGAACAATCAAGGACTCCATGGAGTGCAAGGAGTCCAGAAAGCTGGGAAACAGAGGACACATGGCATTATTCCAAGTCCTTGAACCCCCTCTTGGTGGTTCTGTTTGCTTTATAGAACCATGGAATGGGTTGCGTTGGAAGGACCTTAAAGCCCATCCAGTGCCATCCCTGCCATGGGCAGGGACACCTCCCACTGTCCCAGGCTGCTCCAAGCCCCATCCAACCTGGCCTTGGACACTTCCTAACTAAAACTAAACATTAATTTGTGGTATGGGCAACCATCAAATTAAATCCTGTGTGCCTCCCAACTGACTTGTTTGGTGCCTCAAGAATGGATTAGCGTGGACATTTTTGGGTGTAAAACACAGGTTTGGTTTTAAGGCCAAGCAAAGGGAATCCAGAGACTAAAATATCAAAATGGCAGCCTAAGGATCTCCATAGCAACATTTACACAGCCAGAGAACACAACTGCTGGGAAAGGGCAGATCCCTTCCTATCCATCACCCACCTCGGAATCCCGACCTGAGTAACCCCAGGCTGGGCTTCAGTGCCACTGTCACCTTTCCTGGGTCTTCATCGTGGTGGGGGGATCTGCTTTTTGCTGCCTGCCTTTCCCCAGCTCATTATATTCCTTCGTTGCTTTAGCTCTTTGTGTTTTTGCTCACCAGAAAAAGCACTTGAAGCACAAAACTGGTCTTGTATTAAAAAAGACAGTAATAAAGGGAAACCCTGGAGTGTTGCAGAGAAAGGTTACCTTGAGCTATGGGAATTGTCAACATATCAAAGACACATAGCTAAGCTTTTGTTTTGATTCTCCCTTACATTTTATGCAGAATTTCTTGCTCCCGTCCCCACTGTCTCCTTAAAAAATTCCATCAAATTAGTGAATTTTACGCGATTTCTTTATAAAACCCAAAGACCCACACAATGACAATTTAATTCAGTCGAAGTGGAAACTTGATTGACGTGAATACTGCAACAATACTCTAACGAAATTTGCCCAATTCAGATTTTAAAGAAAAACATATGCTGTGAGTAACAAGTAACTCTCATCCTCCTCAAAAGCCTTGCTCCCCAAACACGAGCAAGAAAACAAATGGCTCCAGTAATTAAATTCCACGTAAGTTTTGTTTATTAGGGGTGATTAGTAAAATTACGGCGATGTGCAGCTCTGGAGGGCTGACACATCAGTTAAACACGAGTTACAGCCTCAGATCATCATCCAAACAGTGCCCCTCAATGAGCTGCCATTAACAAGTGACTGCCAGCACTTTGGCTGTTTCAGACTGCATTTTGCCTTTCTCATTGGGATGTTCTTCTCATGCAGCCCCGAGGGCTGGAATTGCTGCCTGCACTGTCCCGGCCAAGCTGGGCGTGATGCGAGTGTTTTGGTAAAGAATGACCCGCTCCAGGCTGGACTTTGGAGACAGAGAGACCTCACCTGAAGGATCTCCTTCCCATGGAGTGATTTCTACTTTTAATTCACCTATGAATAACCAGTAATGGAATTAGGGAGAGCTTTCTGAAAAATTTGAGAGACAAGTTTAAAATGGCCTGGATGGTCCAAGCCTCTGTGGAGGCACTTTGAGAGGGGATTTTGCCCTTTTTTCATCCTACAGGGACTCTTTGCAGCCTGTGCAATACTCCAGGTACCAGGAAGGCAAGTGGACTATTGAATTTTCCCTGCCACCATTTTCCACATCAACCTTTGCTTTTCCTCTCCAGCAGGACCGTCCAAATCCTGTTCCTTTCTGCCACCAAATATTCAAAAAATTCAAATTCTATTTCCCACTTGTTGGGAAAGCCACTGCCTTGGCTTCTCATTAACTTCCCCGTGTAGTTCTACCTTTCTGTGGCTCCTCTTGAGCTCTGGGGGAGAAAGGAGCACGGCCAAGCCTCGGAACTGCCCTGCTGTGGCCTCCTCAGCCCTGACACCCACAGGAACCTCCTCACGCTGTGGTTTTCCTCACTGCACCCAACCCCACCTGGAAACCAGCTGGATCTCTTTGTGCCTCCTCCCCTGATTGTCCCAGAACCTTATTCCTACAATGCTTGGATGCCTTTTAATTCCCAGCCTGATTTCCCTGATGACAATTCCAGACCTGGATAATTCTCTGGCTCGACAACCTCCCCTCTCTGGGGTGTTTGGGGAAAGCAGCCCCACCCCTCCCACCTGTGTGTGTCCAGCCTTTTTTTAGTTATCCAACCACGCTTTTCTCTCTGAGTTTCCTCTCCCAGGGTCCTTCATCCCCCCCAGGCAGCCCTCCCATGCACCTGCCTCGCTGGGAATTCTTCCTGCTCAGAGGCGTCCCCAGAGCTGCAGGACTCAGGGAGGGAAGGTGCAGAACTCCAAGATAAATGGGGTGCATCTGGTGAATCTGCTCCATGCTCCTTTTGTTTGCTTGACCAGCACTTCCTCAGCAAATAACCAAAGGGCTGAGTGACCTTGGCTGCTTGAGGGGGGTTGGAGCCTCACACAGACACTGCAATGGTTCCATCAGAGCTCCTGACAGCAGCCTGTCACCACCTTGCCTGGACAACTCATTCCCCTGCTCTCCAGGCACCGCAAGAAGTGTTTGTTCTAACAGCAGCTCCCTGCTCTCCCAGCACAGCTCTGCTCTCTCTCAGCCTCCCCCTGAAGTGTTGATTTGGCCATTCGTGCCCCTCGGGAGGGAGGTGTTGCTCATCTGGAAGGCTCAGGTGATGGGGGAGTTCAAACAACAACCTCTTCTATTGATCTTTCATATCTCTAAAATGAATTGAAGGTGATCTTTTCACTGCCTGCCCTGATTAAGCTCATAAAATATTTCTGTGTAAAAGGAGCAGCGATTATTGAAAGTCTGTTCCTCAGCAGTGTCCTGGCTATAAGTGTTGCCTTTCTCCTGGTTTTAAAATTAAAAGTCAGACACGGTTAAAGGGAAAGGGGTTTTTTACCTCAGTATTTATTTAGGATCCTTGGTGCACCACATCGTGCAGGTGGAGTGTGCCGAAATGCACACCAGAATGCACCACACGATAAATCCCATGTACAACTTATAGGCCTTGCAAATCAGCATATCTATCAAAGATTCCCCAATGAGAGACTTGAATGAATCCCCCATTCCGAGGAATCTCCCCCCTGGATGGGCCTATCTCAGTTTACAGGATGTGTTCTGGAGAGGACCTTGGTGTCTGGGGCTTTCTGACCCTTAGGAGCGAGGCTTCCAGGGTGTTTGGTCTCCTGGCTTAACAGAACATGGGGTCTCAGATAAGTTATCAGACTCAGGGAATTACAAGTATGTGGGCCAAAAGCACTAAGGATACATAAAAGCTATATAAAAGGCTATAAAGGGGCATTAAAAGGGTACATAAAACAGGCAAAAAATCATCATGGCATCACAAGCAAGACCTGTTGTTCTATTAATGTATGTTTTATAATTACTCAGATATTCTTTATGTTAAAGAAGTGACAGCATTGAAAGCCAGCACTGTGCAGGATGAAGCAGCTCCTGTTTGCAGTGCGTGGATTTCGCCTTCCAGCACTCGATTCATCATATGTTAATAACAGGAAATTACCAAAACACGAGACTGGAAATAATTCAGAAACTACCAGACAAAGGATGTGTCACTTTTTTACAGAAATTTGGACCAGATTTCCAAGAGTGAGGGCGGGTTTTTGTGTCCATTCATGCTGGGCTGGCCCTGTGAGCACCTGCAGGCACAGGGTGGGGGGCTGTGCCAGGTACCACTGCCTGGGATTCCACACCCAGAAGTCAGAGAAGCAATTTAGAAGGAGACACATCTTCCACCAAGCCATTTCTGCTGGCATGAAAGCGCCCAAACACACCCCAAACATGAATAGACCCTTTTATTTTTATGCATCCCTGCGAGGAGGATTTCTGTCCCGTTTCCAGACGGGGAATTGAAGGTAAGTAGTTGAAATAATTTGCAAAGGTTCAGCTGGCAGGTGGGGGAGGGAGGCAGAAGTGATCCTGGTTCCCAAAGCCCCCACTCCCTGCTGCTGTGCTGGGGTGCTGAGCTCAGCCCAGCTCCGGGACGAGGAGCAGGGATGGGAAGGGGGGTCCTGGCTCTGTGGAAATGGGCACAGAGTGAGAATGAACCTCACAAATGTTCCTTTAACTGCAGCGGGCACCTGGGGATGGGCCCATCCAAAGCACATCCTGATTTCCACACTGAGCCTATTCCTCCTATCCCTCCTCTTCCAGTCCTCCAAGCCTGCCAATTTATGATTTTTCATTGAATTTCATGCCTCAGGACTGCTTTTGGAGGCAAATCCAGAGGGGTTGGATGAGCTTTAAGGTCCCTTCCAACCCAAACCATTCAAGGATTCTATGAGAAATTTTCTTGGATTTCAAGGAGAGGGATGGAAAACCTTCTCCTGTGTTTGAACTGATCCGGCAGAAATAGAGATGTAGGGCTTGAACCCCAATTACATTTGAATATTTACATATCTTTGGACTCAATCTCCTTTAGATTTCTTCATGGAGCAATTTACATTTTAATGAAGCCTACAAATAATTCCCGAACCAAAACACGTTTCCTATCAAAAATACAGCTGGACCTTGAACAGAGCTGCGTGGCAGCTTCTGATTCCAACGCTTTAAAGTTGAAAGGGATCAACATCATTTGTCACTTTTAGCTTTTACTCATTTTCCTGGGGTCTATTTCAAACAAACTCATTCCATAAAGTCATGGGGTTAAAATAGAAAATAGAAAAAAATAATTTCAGATATGAGGATATCCAATAAAAGGAAGTGTTTAGCATCTTTTGAAATTAATGGGACTTTGGGAACTGTGACTCATTAGATTGAAACCCTTGTGCATTCACCTGTACTGAATCTCTGGTGGTCAGACACCCTCATAACCACTATTTTCTCTCACTGAAATTTGATATTTTATGGAAAATATAAAGCAACAAGGATTATGAAAAATGTAGGAAACACATTTTTGAAACAAAGTCCGTGAGTGACTCTATGAAGGATTTTTGTGGTTTGTGCTAAATCACATTTACCATTAAAAAAGCCCCACATGAACATTGAAACGAACTGAACTGAAAAGTTCAGCTGCCTTAGCTCTGGAATGTTTTGGTCAGCAGGAGGGGTGGGATGTGTGACAGCAGGGACAGCAGGAGCCCGTGCTGCTGCAGCACAGGTGAGCTCAGAGACAGGGCTGAATTCCCAGGAAAAGCCTTTCCAGGCAGATCCGCATCTGGAATTTTGTCACCGGCGCTGATTGCCACTGAATATTCAGCCGAATCTGCAAGCGAGCATCCCCCTGATTTTGGAGTTGAACTTTCCCAGCGCAGGTCCCTGTTTGTGATGACAATTTGCCTCCCTGGTGACAAGCAGGAGGGGTTTGGGCTTTTTGCACCATGAGGTAACTCGGTTGCTTTAGGCTCAGCTTGGGAGCGGCACCGTGGAGCAGATGGAGCCAAACGTCTCCATGTGAGCACAACTTCCACCCCCCAGGACTGTGTGACAGCTCCCCGGGGAAAACCACACACTCACAGACTGATTTGGATTGGAAAGGACCTTCAGGACCATCCAGTCCCTCGCTGGGACACCTTCCACTATTCCAGGCTGCTCCAAGCCCCGCCCGACCTGTCCCTTTGCCCACAAGACAGGCACAACCTCTCCTGGTACAACACAGTGACTCTGTGGCTCATCCTCCACAGGATCCCTGGGATTTTCTCACTGTCACAGTTGCTGACCCACCAGCAGCTGGATGAGGGGCAGATTCCAGCGGGAAAAACTTCATCTCCCTGCCTGCCTCTCCTTGTGTCCCTCATGGAGCTGATCCTGGGAAAACTTCCATGCTTGGAGTGAGCCAGATTTTGTCACCCAAGTTCAGCCATGGCATTGCCAAGCCTGAAGTCACTGGCGTGGGCTCCGGTGACACCCAAGTCCACAAAAAATTTAAAAATATTCAATTTCTCTGCTCAAATTCCTGCTGACGAGCTGCAGATCTCTGGCAGTGATGGTGCTTTTTTGAGATAGCCACGTAATTATATCATAAATAATCGCTTCATTTTTCTGTATTCTCTTTCTTGACATTGACAAGAAATTATTAGGATAAGCTCTAAATAAGATGATCTAAAATAACTGAAAAGGCTAAAAAAAAATAAATTCAAGGGCATTCTTTTCTTGATGTTGCTTGCTTTTATTCATATCTTGCTTTTTGGGGGATTACATTCACTGGAAAATCATGATTTTTCCCTTTGCTTTTTTGCCTAATTTCATTCTGTAAACTAATCCTCAAACGAAAAAAAAAGCACTGATGAGAAAAGAATAATTTCTAAAGGACAAAAGTAAGGTCACCTCTGATGGAGGATATGGAGTGCTAAGGGAAGGGAAGGGCGTTAGAGAGGACGCAGATGTGTCACGGGGTGGGAGGAGGAGAAGAAAAGATGTTTATTCAGGCTTTCCCTACGTGAACACAGAAAGGGCAAGTGCATGCAGCAAAATACGAGCTTGTCCTGGGCATAATTTATCTTGGTCATGTATCCATGGAACTGGCCTTTCTTTGAAAAGCAGCCTGATTACTGAAATTACTGCTGCTGGAGTCCTGCAGCACGGCAAAAGGATCCCTACATCCCCTGCCCTTCCAAAGTTCCCCACATTTTCATAGAAGTTCCAAATGGCAATATTGATCAGGCAATTAGCGGATTAAAAAGCAGCAGCAAAGCCCGTGGAAGGGAGCTGAGCCTCTGCCCAAAAGCATCTGAAGCACATTTGTGTGTGTGCCTGTGTTTTCCCGGAGCTGGGAATTGAACCCGCTCACATCTCGTCTTCCAGCAGGTTTATTTTCCAAACAGGGGGAAAGGAAAACCCTCGAAAAGAGAAACGCTGCCCTGATGCTGCTCGGAAAAGGCTGGAGGCACTTTCTACCCCATTTATTCGTTTGGATTTTCCTCAGCCCCATCTGTTTCTTTTCTGTCGAGTGATCACGGGAGGGAGGATGGCCAGGCTGTGAAGGTCTGAGAGCAGGTGGGATTGGGAGATAATTTGTGAGGCACAATGCTGGGCGCTCGGAAAACAGCGCTGCTGATTTGATGGCTTTGACTGCTAACCTCATTTCCCACTTTTATTTATTTATTTATTTACTTATTTACTTATTTATTTCAAAATAGACACACTTTGGGCATCAGGCAAACAGGTACTCATGATTAAACACCAAAGGGAGACCCCACACATATGACTCTGAGGAAAAGAGTCCCTATCTTTCAAAGGATCACAGGATCACAGAATCATTGGGTTGGAAGAGACCTTCAAGATCACCGAGTCCAACCCATGCCCCAACACCTCAACTAAACCATGGCACCGAGT